>PVJX010037320.1:0-17027 GCA_004027295.1 Dolichotis patagonum
GGAGAACAAGGAACTCCTCCCCTCTCTGGGGGGTGGCTGTGAGCCTGCTGGTGAGCAGGCTGAGAATCAAACATCTCATGTCCTCTTGTCCCCCGTCCCGTGTCCCCCCCTGCTTAGCAAGTGGGAGCCAGTGAACTACACATCTTGTGAAAAGATTGGCTATGTTATTTAGTAATAGCTCCCCATATGCAAAGATGAGGACAACCATTTGGAAGAAAACAAGAGACAATATGACAGATAGTGAAGATCTCTAGTTGTCTAGCTTTGACATTTATGCTTTCTTATGTCCCATTCTGTTCTGTCTTGTTGTGTTTAATTTTACTCCCTTTTAAAATAAAATAAAATTTAAAAAAAAAATAGACTTTGCCCAGTTGTGCAGACCTCTGTGCTCCCCCCATCAGGTATTTTCTACCATAGGAAAGTAAGGCCACTCCTGTTTCCCAGAACCTGCACGCACAGCCCCAGGAGAGCCAATCCCAGGTCCTTCTCACCAGGTGCCTTGAGATCTGCAGCGCCCCGCCATGGACAGTGGAAGTGAATCAAGGGGTGGCATCAGCTCTGGGGATCCAAAACCACATGGTCGTGACTTCGAGCAGACACTTGGGCGCGCATCCCTACATTCTGTGTAGCCTTGTCGCATGGCTTTGGAGTCCCAGGTTAATTAGCTGGTATGAAGATGCTCCTTGCTGTGTGAAGTAAGCTCCGTCGGAGAGCAATGGACACGCAGGAATGACCTCCAGGTACTTTTTTAAATTTTTATTTTTATTAACACATGTTTGCAGTATCCAATGATCACATTCATCATGGGGAGTTGGTACCTGTGTATAACACACCTTAGTTCTTTTTAGGGCTCCTTCCCCTCCTCTCTTTTTCCACCTGGCTCCAAGTATTTAGTGAGAATCTTGTTCTTTGTTCTCTCTTCTCATTGTTAACCTTCTGCTGTGGTGGATCACAAAGTCCAAAATATCTTGAGCAGGAAGGGACATCCAAGGTCATCTAGACTAACAACTTGACTCCATCCATGAGGATGCTGAAGCTCCAAATGAAAAAAGTAATTTCCTCAAGTAAAGAAAACATACCAATCTGTAATAATAGACCTATGCCTCTGGGGAAGAAGAGAGAAACAATTGTCTCATCCTTTCCTAAATAGTAGCTGCCTCATCTTAAACCAAATTCTCTTTCTTGAGCTATAAAGGCCCTCTCTGTTTGGTTCCTTTCTGACCATGCTCCAAATTCTATTCTAAAAATTGCTGCCCTAGTGATAAGAATCCCTACCTTCTACAGAAGTCATAACTTCCATTGTTGTGCCACCCCAACTGAAAGGACATGTCCAGGATATTTTCAGAGATTGTTTCACATGAGAAGTGCTACCCAGTTGAACTAAAGTCAATCCGCATTCCTGACACTGGGCTAGGCCATAGATCATGGCTGGGAAGGACCCCTTTTGTATTGGCCCCGTCCAAGTCCTGCTTGCAGCAGAGTGAATCAAGTTAACGTGACCCAACCTGGGGAAAGTGGGTCAGGCTAGTTTAAGCAATTCTTTAAGAAAGGGCTTCCCATGGAAATCAGGATCAAAGTATCAAAGTCAGGAAAGTGATACTTTATTTGAGACCTGAAGAATTAGCAGGACTAGACCTCACTTTCCAAATTGCCAAGCAGACCTAAAATCACAGAGGTGGGCAAAACTAGCCCTGGTCAATCAAAGGAAGAAACAGCGTGATTATGATGAGTCAAGGTGTTGATGAAAATTTCAGCGTCCTGTCTTGATGGATGAGGTGAAGGCTTGTTAGCCTCTTCTGCTCTAATCACTTCCATCCATCTGTCTTTCAGTCTTTAAACATTTCAACTTTCCCCCTTCATTTATTCAGCCATTCATTCATTCAAGAAAGTCCATGTCAAGATGTTAGCCAAAGCCTCATCACCACTGGACACATTCTTTCCACTGCACTTTCCCAGCCAGCCTCTTCTCCCAAAATGAGGCATGATAAAAGTACAGCAGGCTCTGTGCATTTTAAAGAGTTAGCCTATTTTCAACTATAAAATAATATGTGGCATAGAAAACAGCATGTAGGATGAAAAAAGATCCTGTTTAGTTTCTGTGTGACATTTGCCTGGGGGAAGAAGTGCAGAGCTCATTGGCAAGCTGATTGTTGAAGCCCTGACCAGCCAGTTGCAGAGTGCCATCATTTAATATGCCAGTCAGCTCTGCCTTTTCCAAGCCAGTTGCTCCTTTTGTGCTGGGGAGAGGGTCGGAGTGGGGTACGGAGGAGAAATAAGAGTAGAAGGGAGTGGGAGTAGCAGAATGAAGGGGGTCAGGGCCACTCGAGAGTGAAGATTGCAGAAATTTTTTTATTGCTCATGCTCCCTTCCACCTCCCAGTGAGCCCTACTGGTGTCTCCTGTGGTCAGTCTACAGTGCCCTGTGGCTCTTGGTCATGGTAGCTGCCCAGGTGAGATGACTTTAAGTGAAAGACGAGTCCCATCCAGGCCCCAGACATGGATATCCGGAGCCCCAAGATGACAGAACTTAAGTGTACCCCTAGACTTGGGGTCATCTTCTGGTCCCAGTTGTTACCAAAAACACCAGCTTGTAAAGTTATGGGCAAAACGGTCAACAGATCTGAGCCTATTACTGCCACCTGCAAGCTCGACACATTTCTCTGTTTAGACATCAGTGCAAGATCTGACTCCCTTTTATGACTCCGGAGCTTTGTATCCAACTTACCATTAACAGGGTTCAGCCGAGGCAGGCTTTTGACTCAGGCCCCCCCCACGCCAGCCCCATCTCTCGGTCTGTCAGCCTTTTCTTCATCAACTATATTTGTTACAATCAAGTCCTGTCAACTGTCACAGCTTACATACAGACTGCCAGTAAATATGTCTTTCCACTCATTAGACATTCCTCCTAGGTACCTTGGGATTTCTACCTTGTCTATCTCACTCCAAAAAACTTTTGTTCAGAAGTATAAGACACCCACTGAGCAATGTCAGCTTGCGGCCATTACCTCAGGAAGTGACAGAAAACACCCAACTGTCACTCATTAAGATCCATTTTTTCCAGAGTTGATGTAAGTCAGACTTTGCCCCCAAAACGAATCATGATTTATTTAATATATTTGCTTCTACAAGTGTCAGCTCATCAGCTTAAAATGTTCCTCCTTTAACTCTATTGAGGACTGTACAGAAAGTTTTCTTTGAAACCTAGTTTTTGCTTTAAGGCTTAATAATTAAAACAGAACCAAGAACAGTCGAGACTCTGCTCTATAGGTGCACTTTGGTGGCCCCTGGTTTTATAATTATATGTACAAAGCAGCAGTGTTGGAATTATCGCTGGACACGCTGGGAAAATTGCCTCCCACTGAGCAGGCTGGCTTTTTCTGCCGGCGCACAGGGCTGGGGCAAGATGAAATGAACACCGGAGCTGGTTTGAAAGCAGGGACAAAAATAACAATTAGGGAAGCGAACAGGAGAAAAATGCAGTTTCTTAATTGCTTGGTCCGTGTGCCAGCGGGCAGCTCCCTGTCACACTGCATGAGCGTGGGGACCCAGGAAGACCCAGGGCTGTCCAGAGGCCTGCGGGACACAGGCAACAGTACAGGAATACAGATTTCCGGCACAGATGCCCCAGGCCTCGCTTTGACCTGGATTTGGGGAGAGAACAAAGCTTGAGCCCAAGAGGAAGGTAATTTGATGGACTGATGGCCTCCTATGGGGGTTATTCCGGCCCAAGGTCATTTCTAGCCACCCTTCCTTCTGCTTCAGAGTCTGGCTGGTCCTTCCTCCAAAGAGTAAAGGGGCCACTCAGAAGGTGAGAACGACGCCCAGCAACTCAATGTCCTCCTAGGCTTAGCATCAGTGGCTGTGGCTAAATCGCACCCAGTACTAAGGTTTGCTTCTGTTCCTGCCAAGGTCCCAGAGTAAGAAGAGGCCTGCTGCCACCTCCCAACACCAAAAAGACTCAGTCCCCAGGCCCACATATGCCTCCTTGACAGTGTCAGTGCTATGCAGAGTAGAAAAGAAAGCAAGAAATCCAGATGAAGCGCCCAGGACGGGATCGTGGCCTGGGTAAGAAGGGGGGCTCCTGTCATCAGCACGCACGTAGCATCAGGACAAGCCTCCCTTGGGCTTCTGGCTCAGTCTTCAGAGCCCCTCTCAGGTGAATTTGAATAGTGCAGTACCAGTATTTTGCCAAATGCTCTTTGTTTTGACCAAAAGGTGGGGGGCTCCATCCTCAGTCTCCCCTTGCTACCCAGCAGAGGCTCACACGCCCTCCAGGGTTCGGACTGCTGGATTAGAGCTCCCACCTCTGACAGCTGCAGTGGAGCGAGGAGTCTGAGTAAACCACCTGGACACAGGTTCTGCAAAGCAGGGCCAGGAGGCAGAAGGGCCACCACCCTGTCTGGGGACTGCCCTGGCCATCAATTGTACTGCAGATCATCTTTCTCCAGCAGACATGAGTGACATTCTTCAAACTCAGGTTCAATCATAAACTCAGTTCACACTCACAAAGCCACCCACTTAGAACCTTGCCGTGGCTTCCCGTGGCCTGTAGGATCACGATCCAGCCTCGGAGGAGCTGGAGCCAAGCCAGGCCCATCTGTCCTGCATCTGCCCTCCCCAGCCCTTTCCCCACCTGGCCTCCTGATGACTGCTCTGTTACCTCTCCTGAGTGGAGCCTTTGATTTCCAAACCGTGGTGCAAGCCTTGCCGCTCCTTAGAATCTTGGGATTTCTTGCCAAATGTGGGTTCCTTGAGACCATACAGGACCACGTGTGGCTGAGGTCAGAACTAGTACTGTGGCTGCCCAGGAGACAGAGCAAACGGAGGGAAAGGAAGGTGTGGGGTGGTGGAGTGGTTATCACTTTGCAAGCAGACTGCAGTTTCCAGTGGCTCTTCCCAAGGCAGCGAGTCTGCCGCAAAGACTGAGAAAGTGGGCCCTACCTCTTCCGCTTGTGCTCCTCTCTCAGATTCATAGTTTAGGACTCTCCAATAGCAGAAAGATTTTCAGATCCTTCCACTCCAACAAAGCAAAATGTCTTCTCCCAACTGAACTCATGGCCAGAGGACTGCTTTCTCATGGACCCTGGCAAACCTCCTCCAGCAAAGCCTCATGTGGGACATTTCCCATTCTGACTGTCCCTTAAATACAGTCAACAAGCATCTGCCACCAAGCAGAGCCATCCACCTCCCCCACCTAGCATGGCAGGTAAAACTCTGAGGGGGAAACAAACACACTGAAATCAGCCCTGCAAATACTGTTCTTTCATGTTGCCCATGATCCACAGCATGGAAGATAAGATCAGATAGGAAAGCATTTGATGCTGTTAAGTCCATTTCCAACCCTTTATTCCAGCATTTAAAACCATCATCTGGCTTAAGAAATGTAGGGTTTTAGTGCACAGGGCTACAGAAGGAGCTGGGCTCCTCCGCAGAGAGCACCAGGAAGCATGGGCCGTGCAAAGTGCTGGCCTCTTTTCTCCTCAGCCCCATCAGGAGGAGAAGCAACAACTTGCTGCACTTGAAAAGTGATTGCTAATGATCCACAGCTGGGCTGAATAGGGACCTGTGTTAATTATATGTCAGGGTGGGAGATGTTCTGGATGGATGTGTCTCCTTGGAGACTGAGTCCCCTTCCTCCATCAGGCCCAAAAGGAAACAGCTGTGCTCTTCTCCTGCTACAGGGCTGCCCCATAGCCCTGCTAACATTCTGCTTCCTCCACAGAGCTCTTACTGATGAGTGACTCCTGCTTCTGAACTCCTAGAGATTCTGTTGTCCATACCATTTGCTTGACCTTAGTACAAGATCATTCATTCGTTTGTTCATTCACCAAATCCTTACTATACCATACTGTGGGCCATTCAGAAGGTTTGAGGTGGGAGGCACCTCAGACAAGACAAGGAAACCGAGACAACCCTAGAGATGGGGTAGAGGGTAAGGTGGAGAATGACTTGCCCAAGGTCACGCCTGTCTTAGCATTACCTCTGAATTGCCACACAGCCCAACAGACTGGTCCTGCTGACAGTTTAGCCTCCTCCATCTGGGCTCAGTTCTTTCACCATCAGCTACCACCATGCACTGCGAGCTACCAATGAGCTTCTCAGTGCAGCTGCCTGAATTGCCTGAGAAGATTGTTTTAAACACTGATGCCAGCAAGGTGCAGCGGCATCTTCCTGTAATCCCAGCACTCTGAGTGTGAGACAGGAAGATTGCAAACTGGAGTCCAACTCAGGCAACTTGGTGACTTAGTGAGACATGGTCACAAATACAAAATAAAAAAGGACTGAGGATGTAGCTCACTGTGAATGCCCTGGGTTCAATCCCTAACACTACATAAAAAGGCCAAATCCTGGATACCCTCTCTAAGGATTCTGATTTCACTGGTATGGGGTGGGGCCTGGTACTTCTTACCATCCCATCTGGTCATTCTAAAAGGTTGAGAAGCAGTATTCTAGAACACTGCTTCTCCAATCACTACTGCATAGTGATCTGGTAAAATGCAGATTCTGATACAGGAAGTATCAGGTCTGGAGCCTGGGATTTTGCATTTCCAACAACGTTCCAGGGCCCATCCATGCTGCAGTTATGCAGACCACTCTTGAGTAGAAGGCTCTAAAACTGGGTTTCCCATCTCAGAACTTTAAACACTGTGAACTAAAGAAGTCTTTTGGGGGGAAGGCTCATAGGGGGTTGCCCCATGCATTTTAGGATATGCAGTACACCTCCCTCCACTAGACGCCAGGAGTGCCTTCCCCACAGGTGATAACGAAGACACTTCCTGACAATATCAAATGTCACTGGGGGACAAGCATAACAACCCCCATTGGGAATCGCCACTGCAGAACAACTTTTGATATTTAGCACATTGGAATCTTCCGTTTCTGCCCGTGTTTTAACACATTGTCCTGTTAACTATCTTGTCATACTTAACCTACTAATCTATAAATTATTTAAAGATTCCATCTTGCCTTTTAGTCACTCAGCATTTCCGCAAATACTGAATGCTGACCAACACACTAAGCTCAGAGATAATGAGGAAAGTGGCCAAAAACCATGCATGCAGTATTTCTTCAATCTTCAGTCTTCAATTCTCAATCTACCTTTGGATGTAGACCTTAGCCTGAGCCCGGTTTTACAACTGAGGCTAGAGAAATTAAGTAACTTGTCCCAAATCACACAGCTAGGGAGTTATAGAAACAAAATGCTAAGATTACTAAGACACGGACCCTTTCCTAGTGGAATTCATAATCGCAGTCAGTGTAGCTACCCTCACTCCACGTCCATGTGATGAACAGTGGACCAGTGGCCAGGGCAGGGAGAGCACAGCAGGAGAATAGTCAGTTTTGCTGGAGGAAGGAGATAGAGGATGAAGAAGACCTTGCACAGGGGGTGACACTTGAGCTGGGTCTTGATGGATGAGGGAATTTCACAATGATCCATTCACACACACACACACACACACACACACACACACTGCACTGTGAGCTTCCCAAGGGAAAGACAATCTCTTATTTAGTGCTGTCTGCTTAGTTCTTGGCACAATGCTAAGCACACAGCAGGTGTTTGGTAAATATTTGGTGACTAAATGAGCAGAGAACAGCATGAGTGAAAACGTGAGGATGTGTGAGCATGTGGTGTGCTACAGAACAGATGGACCTCGGAGGAGGAAGTGGGTGGAACACAGGCTGGTCCCCGCCATGCTGATGCCCAGGGTATCCCTCAGGATGAAGGAGCCGGGTTTGGAGAAGCTCCAGGGAGGTGCGTGCCCTGGGGTCTTCTCCCAAAGCACAAGACTTCCCATCTCAGGACAGGACTAGGTCCTGATAAGTACAGGCCAGTGAAATAAAGAAACACAATGCCAGTTACCACGTAGAAAAAGAATCACACGCATTCCTCAAAAAATTCTCTCATCCCAATGAACTGAAGGATTCAAGCCCTGATCACAGTGGCTAAAATAACAAAAAAACAATGAGGCATCGGGTGGCTCCTCATGGAGACGTCTCAACACACATGATGCAATTCTTTCTTTCATTTTCTGAGACACAATCTTGCTATGTTGTTCAAGTTGGCCTTAAACTCACCACATAGCCCACGCTGGCCCTAAACACTCAGCAAACCTCCTGCCTCAGCCTCCTGAGTGTAATGCTGGGATTACAGGCATGTGCCACCACCCTCTTCAAGGAACACAAACTATACCACAGAAGTACAATCAGAAAAGTCCAGATATGGGACCCCACTTGGGACAAATGACTTGGTTTCTAAAATACTGGAGATGAATTTCAAAAGGGAGAAAAAGAGACAGGGAAATAACCTATACTCAGAAGTTTCTCAAGAACATTTCACCACTAGCAATGTTAATTTTAATCTTGATTCAGACAACTGTAAGAAGATAAGACAAGTAAAAATTTGGACAAATGCGTATGTGAAGACGTTAAGAAATTACTGTTACATTTTCAGGTATGATGAGGGTTATATTTTTAAAAGTTTCCTTATCTTTTAGAGGTATATACTGAAATACCTACAGATGGGATGATATTAATGTCTGAGAGGCAAACAGTGGGAATATGGGATGGCACAAGATGCACTGGGAGCTGATAATTACTGAACATGGGAGACAGGTGCACAGACTTCACCGTCCTATTCTGCTTTTCTTTTTAATACACATTTATTGGGATGTAATTGAGATACTGCACAACTCATATTTACAGCATGGTGATTGGAATTGTATATCCATCACCACCATTTAAAGCCTTTTCACTACTCCAACAAGAAACCTTTCACCCCTAAGCCACAGCCTCCCAACGCCACCCTACCCTAACCCCAGCCCTGAGGGGTGTGCTCAGTCTCTATGGATTTGCCTATTCTAGATACTTTTTTTATATAAATGGAAACCTGCATATGGCCCTTCATGACTGGCTTCTCTGGTATAATATTTTCAAAGTTTTTCTACATTGTAGAATATATTGGGTCTTCATTTCTTTTAGTGGACAAATAATATTCTACGTTATGGATATGTTGCATTTTATTTAGCTATTATCTATTGATGTAGACTTAGCTTGTTTCCCCTTTGGGTCTATTATGAATAATGCTGTGATGAATATTCTTATGTAAGACTTTGTGTGCATGTGTTTTCATTGCTCTTGGAAATGCTGAGTCAAATGGTAACTCGCTGAAACCGCCAAGCTGCTTTCCAAAGTGACTGTACCACTCTACGTTTCCAGCCAGCAATGTCTTGCCTATTATGATACGTTTGGAATTTTCTGTAATAATTTTTAAAAACACATCTACACTCACAGGCTGAGTGCCGCTTTGGTTGCGACTGCAAACAAAGGACCAGAGCACACAGGCAATGTATGATCACAACCCACTATCATTTGCGGTACCCCTTATTAGAGTTTTAGGCACATATCTTCTCCATTTCATTTTAAAGGCATAATTCTTGGGAGAAAAAAGCCCAGAGATTGGAGTCTGCAAATCACCCAAGCAGGTTTGCAGCACAGAGGGAACTGGAGAGCGGCCTTCATCCTGCAGTGCCCCTAAGTAAATGCTTGTGTGATGACTACGTAACATAATTACATAAAATGAGGCCACGAGGGAAATAATTGTCATGGTAAGATGAAAGAAGGGGAGAGTATCTGGAACCCCAAGGTCAAATGCTAGAGCACAAAGAGATGTAAACAAGAGAAATCTTTCAGTACAGCGATTTGGAAAGTAATGGCACAGAGTCCCATTCTGCAGGTGGACAGCGAGCACTTGGCTGTATTATTTCATTCCGGAGGTCCCATTTTCTCTTGTCAAGAGGTCTTTGACTGAAGACACAATGGCCTCCTAAAGAAAGGCTGAAATGCCTTGTGGATGATTTGCACGATGAGCCGTAACATCTTGGGTGCTCAAGAAAAGGCAATGCTAATGGCTGCATACGCTGAGAACACGAAAAGGGAGAGGCAGAGAGGCCCCACCAAGCCACTGCCAGAGCCTGGCAGAGACTTCTGCTGGGACACTGCTGAGGCGCTAAGGCTTTGGTTTAAAAGCAAATAAAGTTCTTCCTCACCATGAGGACAAAGAGCCCCTGGGTTCCTCAGGATACAGCTGTGATTCTGCCTCCTCCTCAGCCCCACAGTCAGCTGAGCTATCATTTCAAATTCTCCAAAGGCCAAGTGGTATTTTCTCAATGACAGGTAAATTCCCTGTCCCATGTTCCCCAAGCTATGACACTGACCCAGGCCCTTGATATCCCTCCCCTCTCAGGTACGCAAAGCAAGCTGGGAGATTTTCTAGCCTGCCAGGTAAAATAGTCCAACCCTGCCTCGATAGTTAAAGGCTGGAAGAAGGCTCAGATGAGCCCAGTCATGTGGTGAAAAGAGTGTCATAGGGCATGGGCCCAAGAAAGGGCCTGGGCATCTCCTGATCCAGCATCTTACTTTTGGAAATTGGGGACACGGAGGACCAGAGAAAGTCAGAAATCTATGAGTTGACACAATCAGCTCACATTGAGCTGTGTGATTCTGCTCCTCTCCTCCACTGAAAAAAATGAAAGAGTATCATGTGGGAATCCTCCCTCCACAGTGTTCAGCTTAGGGATGAGACGGGACAGGGGAACTCAAGAGCTGATACTCTAGTGCTTTCAGTAGGCATGACCTAGACACCATAAAGCCACCTCAGGAGTTCCTTTCAAGATGACACAGCCTTTACTGCAGATCTTCTCCCTGAATGTCAGCAATGGGGAACTGGAGCACAGCTTTTGGGATCAAATAACCCACCCTTCTTTACAGCAATGAGGAAACTGAGGCCCAGGCATGTCACAGAGACAGAACTAATCCTATTCTGATAGGCTGGTGCTAGTGATCGGCCCCCTACCTGCCATCCCACTAGTTAAAGGCACTGGAAAGTGAGGAACTGACCTTGTGACATGCCAACCAACACCCCCACCTAGTCAGTCTCAAAACTGCAGTGACAGTGATCACTACAGCAATGAGCCTGCCCATTCAAAGCCCTTCAGTGGCCCTAGAGATCAAACACCACATCTCAGTGTCTACCAAAACCCTTGCTCTGTGTAGGCTCCAAAATCACCTGGGACCACTCTGCACCACCATTCTCCTCGTTCACAACACACCAGCCTTCTTTCTGTCCCTGTAATCCAGTGAGTGAAGGGTAAGTACTTGGCACAGCACTTGGATATTGCTAATTAAATCTTTCAGTTAGTGTCACTCCAGCCTGCACACAGCAGGCCATAGTCATGGGAGGATAATGGAAGAGCTATTATTTCTGTCTAGATCTCTCAACTCTGTGACTCAGTCTTTCTGCTTTGTCCTGTTGTTCTCCCACCCCAGTTGGCATAATATGCTTGCTTGTTAAGCTCTAGAGGGTGCCATGGTCAGGGTCATTCAGGCATCTTTCTGCGAACCCCTACATCCTACTCATAGCCCCACCCACATCTCACTACTTTAAGGAACTGGAAAGTAAGGAACAGCCCTCGAGATGCACCAAGCAACACTCCAACTTCCAAGAGTGCTGTGGCAGACACACGCCCCCAGCTGCCCACATGGACCCTAAAACCCATGGCCCGTGATTGGTGCCATGAGCCGAAGCACACAGGAAAAGTGGTCTCGAGAGCTGCCAATGTCTCTAGGGAATCCTCACTTAAGTGGGAGTCGTGCGGCCCTGGAAAAGCCACTCACTCTTTAAACAGGGTGTGGTCAGCAGGACTCCAGCTTGTTCCACTGGTCAGTCTGGCCTCCTGCGAAGTGAGGAAAATGAATTTCGTTCATTAATGATCTTCATGGCTGTTGTCTTTCTAAGCCAGTGTGTGACAAAGGTTTCAAGAACGGGTTATGGACTCAATAAGAACCATTAGTAGAGACTTAATCAGGTTTTTAAAAATAATCTTTACGATTTGTTCTTTTTTACTTCTCATTCTCTAATTTTTTAAACAGTACACAAGTATAACCTCACTGTACCAAAAATATGTATGTATGTATGTATGTATGTATGTATATGTATGATTTAATAAATCATATTGTCCAATTTCATGCTAAAAAAAATTCCATTAAAAGACATTCAACTGTAAGTATGTTTTCATTCTCATCACCACCATCTAAGGGAATGCTTAAGTCCTTCACATTGGGAAGGGGTGTTTTTCTTAAGTTGGGTTTCCCAAAGTAGACCTGAACAAAGGAGGTATAACCAGTTGGCCTGAGAGTTGACCTCAGAGAGAGAAGTGAGAGTCATAGGCGTGTGTCCAGAAGTAGGGTATATTTTTGGGCAACTGGGTCTCAATTTCACAGCACACCCCAAAATGCTGTCGGGCACATTTCTCAATTGTTGCAGGGTGAGGAAGCTTGGGTATTTATTCCCCAGTTCCCACCCCTCCTGGGTTGAAGTTCTCCCTTGGAGGGTGAACTCTCTGGCACTTCCTGCTTGCCCTATGATCTGGTCACACATAGTCACAGGCCATTAGTGTTTGGGAACCATCTGCAGAAAGTCTTATGAAAAAGTCAAGAGGCTGTGTAGGGAGCCACTAAGGAAGTGGGTGGGGTGGGGGCTGCCACGGCAGGTGTCCGGGTCTTGAAATCCAAGCCTCAAGCTTGAATGTCCATTGACGACCATCCACTGGACTACTGGCTGAGCTAACTTCTCTGGCCTCATTTTTTATCTGTAAAGATTACACTGATGATTATGGTAAGTGCTGTGCTGGTGGGCACGTGACTGATGGTAAGCAGCATAATAATTACTATCTGAAATGAATCCCTTCCTTAAGGCTTTCATGATCTAGAAGGCTGCCCAGGCTGAGCATCCAGAAAAGCAAATGCTCTTTAAACTAAACCTTGGCTTTCACCCATTCACTCATTTGTTTGTTCAGTAAATATGGAAGATGCGTTTTAATTACCTCGTCAGCAAAAAGGAAGGTGTTAACAGTCACTGGAGAGAGCACTTGGAAACTACCCATTTACCTTCTTCCAGTCTTCAACTATTCTTTTCCACGGGAGCTTAGCATAATGAAAAGATTATGTTATTACAGTGCAGTGATGCTTAAATCCTTACCCTGCCCACTCAGCTGCTGTGTGACTTTGTACAAGTTGCCTAATCCTTCTACACTTCTGCATCTGTAAAATGGGCCTATTAACAGTCACCTCGTATGACTGCTGCAGCATTTTTTAATGTAACTGTACTGGCACAATTTAGGTACAGACATTGATCACACTCATCAAAGGGAATTTACAGCTGAACATGATATACCTGGATTTGTCTTTTTTTTGTTCCCATTCCCCTCCCCTCCCTTCTCCTCCTTGTTTACAAAGGTTTGTTTCTGTTTTATCCTTCTTTTCACATTTTTTGTTTTCCCTTCTTTTCCCCTTCCTCTACCTCTAGTTCCCCTTTCCTTTTGAGCAATTTCTTCCCATTTCACCATATCTCTTGTACAATATGGTTCTTATTTACACTTTCAGTTTCTCACACCAGTGAGACAATGCAATATTTATATATTTGTGTCCAATCTATTTCACTTAAGAATATGGTCTCAAGATTCATTCATTTAACAATAAACATCTCAAATTTATCCTTCTTTATGGCAGAGTAGTACTCCATTATATTAAAAAACCACCTCTTTTTTATCCAATCATCAGTTGATGGGCATCTGAATTGTTTCCAAGACTTAGCTATTAAAAACTGGGCCCCTATAAACATAGGTACACATGTATCAGTGTGATAGGATGCTTTTAATTCTTTTGAGAAAATACAAAGAAGGGAATAGCTGGGTCAAATGGGTCTTCTAGTTTTCTGAGGAATCCTAGTTTTCTGAGGAATCATCACACGGATTTCCATAGTGGCTGCACCAACCTACACTCCCACCAACAGTGGAGAAGGGGTTCCTTTCCCCACTGTCCCACCAGCACTTGTTAATGGCTGATTTTTTTTTATAATAGCCATTCTTTCTGAGTGAGATGGAATCTCGGTGTTGTTTTAATTTGCATCTCTTGAATGACGAGTGATGTTGAACATTTTTTCACATATTTATTTGCCATTTGTACTTCATCTGAGAAGTGTGTATTCATCTCAGATATCCATTTTTAGGTTGAATATTTGAATTTAGAGAATCTGATCTTTTTTTAGTTCTTTATATGTTCTAGATATTAGTCCTTTGTCTGAGGAGAAACTGGCTAAAATTCTTTTCCCACTCTGTGGGTTGTCTTTTCACCCTGCTGGTGATCTCTTTTGCTATGCAAAAATCCCAGTTGTTGATTCTTTGTACTATTTTCTGCCCTACCTGGATTTTGTTCATGAAGTCTCTGCCTACACCTATGTCTTCAGGAGTTCTACCTATTTTCTCTTCCAGCAGATTTAGTGTTTCTGTTTTAATATTGAGATCTTTGATCCATTTTAATTTTAGTTTAGTGCATGGTGGTAGACATGGGTCTAGGTTTAGTCTTCAGCATGCAGAAAGCTAGTTTTTCCAGCACTATTTATTAAAGAAGCTATATTTCTTCCAGTAAATGTGTTTAGCCCCTTTGTCAAAGATAAGGTGGCTGAGTGTGTTTGGAGTTGTGTCTGCAGTTGTGTCTGCATCTTCTAATCTATTCCATTGGTCCTCTGATCTGTGTTTTTGTTTTTCTTGCTGTTGTTGTTTGGGTTTTGTCTTGTTTTGTTTTGTTTCACCAGTACTGTGCTGATTTTATCACAGTAGCTCTGCAATATAACTTCAAGTTGAGGACTGTGATGCCCCCTGCCTTGCATTTGTTGCCCAGAATAGCTTTTGCCATTATAAGTCTCTTCTGGTCCTAAATGAATTTTAGGAGTGTTTTCTCTAATTCTGTGAGATGTGTTAGTGGTATTTTGATTGGGATTGGTTGCTGCAAGTTTTAAATGGATGACATCCTACAAATCTCTTACAGTGCCACGCATGTGATAGAAACTCAACTTTGTTGGTACCTTCTCATCACCTCTACAGGTTGCAATATGGTAAGGGTCTTAATAAGCATTTTACATCTCTGTGCAGAGTTGAGAACATCACAATGGCCATAAATAAAGCTGAATTCATCGGTATATTCTATGTGACATCGAGCTACAGGGCCAGCTGGACTGCTACAGCTTATTCAGCTCTTCATTCTTTGCTTCCAGCACCTCCCTTGCACATAATAGGGATCAACATGTGTTTATAAATAAATGAACCAAATCCAGGCTCCTTTTCTGAATGGAATAACAGCACAATAAAAATATCAAAGAAGATAAAACCAAGACCCTTGAGGACAGATATGATAATATTTCTAGTTACTCAATGACAAGCTAGCTGGGTAGTACTTGGCTCAGTAATGTTCTAGCTAAATAGAAGAAAATGGCTTTTAATATCAGGATCAACCTGCACTAAATATAAATCGTTGGGCCCTATTCTGAGGAGAACCACTTAACTTATTAAAAACACAGATGTCTACATCTTCGGTTTCTATATCTAGAGGTTTTGCATTTTCCAATTCAATTAAATAAAGATCAAAGATACTTAGAAAAATGTTTGGGAAAATTTTGTGCTGGACATATACAGACATTTTTTTCTTGTCATTTCCCCTGAATTACACACACAACACGTATTTACATAGCATTTATATTTATTAGGTATTATAGATAATCTAGGGATTAAAATAACAGGAGGATTGCACAGGTTATATGCAAGCATACAGCATTTGATGTGAGACTTGGGCATCCATGGATTCTGACATCTACATGGGATCCTACAACCAGTCCCACCATGGATACTAAAGGCCAATAAAAGACAAGAACATAAGAAAATGCAAATGGCAGACAATCACCGCCTTACTATTCAGTGTGTGGTTCACAAGTTACTACTGGTATTCCCTGAGAGCTTGTTCAAAAGGGCAGAATCAACATGCAATATTATAACCACTGTTAAAATCCTATCATCTTGTTTTGAAAATCTATATTGTTATTGTTTTGGGTTTGTTGTTTGTTTGTTTGTTTGTCTCTTTTGCTTTTATTTTCCGAGTCTTGTTTTTTCTCTTAAATAAAAAACATTTCAAGAAGGCAGAATCTCAGGTTCAACCCAGATCTGCCAGACCAGAGACTCTTTAACGAGCCCCCACACGAGTCTCAAGTCCTACCTTGTTGACACTGGTTTTCCAACATCATCTGGGCAGTTTACAAAATTACTAATGTTTGGGTCCCACCTCCAAGACGCTCAGGTATTGATCTGGAATGCAGCTTAAGCAAAGTGACTGGAAGAAGCAGAAGGAAGAGGAGGAGGAGCAAGTAACTAGGATCTGTGCAGGATTCTAACTTGCAACCCACATAGAGAACCCCGCTTAGACCACTACCAGGCTTCAAATTCAGGGAAAGGATCCGTTTCCTCAAGGCAAATTCTTTCCCTGAGTCTTTTTTTTTTTTATTTAAAAGAGAATAAAACAAAAGGGGGCAGTACAGAGCAGATCAGAAGAGGACAACATAGGCAACACAGTACTTTACATTAAGACAACTGGACATCAACAGTATCTAACGCCATATCTCTTACTCTGCTATAGTTGAACATAGTTTCAATTACAATAATATCAAACATAACACAATAGTATAAAGGCATGCATAGAGTGAAAGAATTCCAGGGCTTTCTGAACCGAATAACAGAAAATGATCAATGGGTATTATAATATCTCATTTTTGATAAAAAAGAAAAAAATTTGTTTGAACTATCACACATATCCAAACTCCAATAAGACACAATGTGGTAGATAGAACCAATGGTAATAGAACAAAAAAAAAGCATGGTAGGACTTCTAAGAAGGATAATATTAAATCAGCAATAGCTGTCATAATGTTTTCTTCAAAACAGCTATTCATATCATCACATATGATATAGTCAAACAAAACAGGATAACACCATTCCAACTGATGATTTAAAACTTTGAAAGACTTCGAAGCTATGAGATGGGGCCTCATGCTTACCATAAAGTTTTATATACTCTTATCAAATCTCATATTAGGGAGATTATATGGTATTTACCCTTGTGAGTTTGGTTTATTTCACTTAAGAG
>PVJX010037321.1:0-17031 GCA_004027295.1 Dolichotis patagonum
GTGAGTAAACACTGGCTCCATCGCTTAGCTTCCAGCAACTCTTGGAAGCATCGGGTAAGCCAGCGGCCTGGAATGCGCTCTCAGCCAGGCCACTTGCCCCCTCCTTCCGCTCCTGTGTGCTTCTGTGTTTACCAGGGCCGAGCAGCAAATCGGGCCACAGTTGTCCTGAAACAGTATCAGCGCTGAAGATGCATCTGAAAAGGGCAACAAACACACAAAATTTCATTTGCCCTTGTGGAAGTGTAAGGCTTTTAAGGCTTTTGTCTTCCCTGAGGTCCACTTTCCCAGCCTTTCCTATTCTGTAGAATTTAGTCTGTGATCTGAAACATTCACTTGCCTATGACACTACCTTCTGTCACTCGTGTGTGTGTGCGTGGGTGTACGCATGTGCTGCATCTGTATCCTTGGTCTATGAGATTTAGAAATCCCTTCCTGTAGGGGCTCAGAGACTTCCTTTAATGCCCCATCCCTTGCATATTTGGGAACTCACCACCAACTCTGCAATCCCAGCGACAGGCCATGGTGTTTCCTGGCTCCTGGCAGCTTCTGTTGGGTGGACCCCAAGATGAGTCCTGGGGACGCTCAGTCAAGGAAAGGAGGGTCCCAGCCAGCAGTGTGTATAATTCCAGACATCCGTCTAGGTGCCATCCCTCTGGGGCCCTGAGGAGATGCAGGGCACACATGAAAAGCCTCCAGGAAGAGTGGCTCACGGGAATCATACTCTATGGGCCCTGTTCCTCTTGGCTGAAGGTGATTCATGGATGCATTCTACCTCTGCCCCTGGGGCCAGATACTCAGAAAGTCAGAAAAATTCATGGAGGTCGGAACCCTCCCATGTAGAGGGAATTGCCCAGTAATGCTGGAGGCCAGCTCAGGTGACACGAGAGGGCATCAACAGTACCTCCTTCAGGAGACACCATGACATCCCGCAGGAGCACTAGGGGCTCTGCAACTCCCCGTGTTTGGGAGTGGATAGGTGACAATGCTACTTCACCAAAGCTCTGCAACTTTTCCTTTAGTTGTAGAAATATTAGAGAAATATTGTGCCTCTAATTTTATTAGTAAGCATTTTTAAATGTGGAGTTTTTTGGTTATGGTTTGGACCTTGACCCCAAAGGCCGCATGTGGAATGCTCAGTCCTCAGCCTGTGTGCTTAGTGAGATGTGGTGGGACCTTCAGAAGTGCGAGCTGATGAAGAGAAGTTACGTGTGTCCTTGGCAGGTGTGTCCTTGACAGGGCTGCAGGGACTCCAGCTCCTTTTTTTTTTTTTTCAGGATAAAACCAAGGAAAATAAAATAAAATAAAACCAATCAAAATAAACCAGTATTAATAATACAGGACTTTAAAACCTTACAAAATCAACAATAGTTACCATGATGCCTTTTGTTGTCTTCAAAATAGCTGCAGATACCCAGCAGACCCATGGAAGTGGGCCTGTGGAAAGACGCCTCCACTGCCTAACATTATGCCTCTTCCACCTCCACCAGAATTATATAAATGTGTTCAGCACTAAGAGGAATTCTCTGAAGGAAAAAAAAGCTAATAAAGTTGTTCTTTGATCCTGAGTACTTTGTCCAATAGTAAAAATTGGACAGAACAGAATAGAATAGAAACAATAAAAACAAAACAATGAATGTAATCAAGGACTTCAAAGCAAGCCAATAGTAAATCCAAAATGGCTACCATAATGTCTTGCTATCTTTTAAATAGCTGCCCCTGCCATCAGATTTAACATAATCAAACAAAACAAAAGAGAATAAAACCTAACCCAACAAAACAATGAAAATGATATGGTTTTTAGGTGAGGATTGCTTCCTGATGAGGCTTTGTTCTCTCCCCCTGCAGTCTGAGAATGGCGCTGACTCACCGAGAGAGGCTTGCGTCCCTACTCTGGCAGGGGCCTGTGCATGGTGCTGGTTTCCGGGGGGCATCACCTCCTGGTGAGGCCTAGTTCTCTCCCTCTGCAGTCCACGAGTGATGCTGACTCCAGCTCCTTTTCGTCTTGCTTCCTTGATGCTGTGATGTTCTGTGCAGCCACAGGCCTGAGAGCCATGGCCCGGGACCCCATGGACTGAGCTCTCTGAAACTGTGAGCCAAAATAAGTTATTTATCTCTGATATTCTGTCACAGCAATAGAAAACTAACACAGCCTTCCAATCAAATAGTTTAAGTTTTTAATCACTGTAAGCATTTCTGAAAATGTTATTCAGAAAAATTTAATAAAATACTTTCTGATAGTTCATGTTATGAGTCAAAAGCAATTCAATTCAATTCTCAACCCAATAAATTGTATTTTAAAAACATCCTAGCACATAAACTAGCAAGACCAAAATCAAATGCTGGAAAAATCTTAGCTAAACGTTACCAACACTTGAAATACTAAAAGACAGCTATGCTTTTTAATGGTCAGAGGGATTTCAAAAATACCAAGGACAAACACATACAAAGAGACGCATTCCCATGTGCACAGTGACATTTTTGTCATAAACTTTTTAAGTGAAAAAACATGTTTCAAAAGAGCCAGAGAACAAACTGTGCTCACAGTGAAAGCCTATTTTTTGGGACCCTGCAGTCTGCAGTGTTTGATATCAGAAAGTACCACACAAAACCACCTGCAACTTACCTTTTCTCTCTTCAAATAAACATGAGAACTTCTTTTTCCAGAAACTCAGCAACTTTCAAGGCCAGTTCAAGTGCCCAGATGACACCTTTTATTCCCTGTGCCTTGCACCCAGTCCCAGCAGACCCATGGAAGTGGGCCTATGGAAAGACGCCTCCACTGCCTAACATTATGCCTCTTCCACCTCCACCGGAATTATATAAATGCGTTCAGCACTAAGAGGAATTCTCTGAAGGAAAAAAAAAGCTAAGAAAGCTGCTCTTTGATCCTAAAGAACTCAAGACTTGGCAAAATATGTGACCATTTTTAAAGCCCTGGCCCTAGACCAATGAGCGTATGAGTTGCATACACTTGTCAGTTGTGGGATCTGCCACTGTGGCCACGTGGCCCTCCCCCAGGTTGCTCACAAGGGAAAAGGCTGGCTATGAACCACAGCTCTGAGCCTCAAGTCCAAGATCAAGTGGCCCATGCCGGCCTCCAGTGAGGACAGCAGATGGCAGCCATGGTGCACACAGGGAAGAGATCACTCTTCCTGGAAACCGGAAACAGAGAGGCTGAGGACCACATCCCATTGTGCCCTCCGAGGGTGGCACCCTAGTGACCTAAGGACTTCACACTCACCCCATATCGTGCCTGTTCACAGAACCTGTCAGAATTGCTCGCTGTGGAACCACACTTTTTGTACACAGGCCTGTGGGAGGACAGTCACCTGCACTGTGGCTCCCACCAACAGAGACCAACAGGGGTCACCACCACAGTCTCCAAGGCAAGAGTCCTACCACACGTTGATCTCCACTAGTGCAAAGGAAATCCAATGCTCACTACCAATGCTCAGTGCATGTGTGGTAACTTCCAACCATTCTGCTTTCTTATACATGGAACATACTGAAATAAATTTGAAATGCACTTGCAAAATAGAAAATGACACTTCACTGGCAACAATCTCTATTTGTCTTGGGAAAGGAATGGTTTTTATCTTCAAGTGCAAAGACTCCTATAACCTTGACTTGAGGTTCAAGTTTTAAAGTCACTGTAGGGCGGGGGATTTAGTGGCACCATGCCTGCCTGGTAAATGCAAAGTCCTGAGTTTGATTCCCAGTACCCAGCAACAAAAAAAAAGTCACTGTAAAAGATCAACCACGAAATTAAGAGGACAGTCTGCAGTCCTGCCCTCACTTCTGGGGCCACCTCACAATATAGAGTTTGATGATTGACTAGAAAGACTCACAGATCTCCCTGGAAGCCCTTGTACTTGTGGCTATAGTTTACTGCAGTGAAAAGCTAGAGGACGATCAGCCTGGGAGGAATCTTATAGGAAGACACCAGCTGCAGCATCCTCTGTCCTCTCCAGGGAGCCAGGAGCATATGGCTTTCCCAGCATAGCTTTGCGACAGTGTGCGTGGCGTACAGTGTCAGTAGGTGGATGTGACTTGTCTGTGGGGCCCAGACTCGCTGTCTGGGCTCAGACCCCATGGAGGGCAACTGATTGCATAACCTAAAGCCCCCACCCTATGTCCTGCTGTCACTACCCGCGGTGTCCAGGCCCCAGTGTGAAGGCACCCAGCTCAAATCACATTTTTATATTATCCAGGGTGACCCAAGGTCCCCAGGCAGTGAGCACTGTCCTGACCTGGCATTCCAAGGGCTAAGACATCACCTCTCAGCAGATGAAGGCAAAAATCTCACCTCTTTCTGGGCCAGGCTAAATTCTTCACCACACAGGGAGAAAACTAGCTGTGTGATTATCATAATTGTACCTTCAATATGTGAAGAAATGTGTTTGGCTATTCTGAAATACAGTTGAAGCTTTTAAAGCCTTTGAAACAAATAACCGTATTTGCCTATTTTAAAACAAAATAGGACTTACATCTTATGTCAGTGATAGCAAATGAAAATGAAGCTAATTTAAATTTTGCTTGGGAAAGAAAAGTCAGAAAGGTAGAGGGAAGGGAGGGAGACAGATCATTTTCATGTCCTTATAGTTACCTCGTACTTTATCATCACCACCAAAAGATTTTATTTTTCTTCCTCTTTATTTGCCTCACAGCAGAAGAGGTAACTACACTGTATGAAATGGAAGATCCTGGTTGGGGTCCTAGAACAGAAAATTAAGGGAGAGAGGAAACTGGTGAAATTCAAACAAAGTCAGTAGCTGTATGCAATTGTCTATTGTACTGATATTAATGTTTTTATTTATTATAATGTTATAATTCTGTGAGTTGGTAATAGTAAGCAAAGCCAAGGAAAAGATATATGCGAACTTCCTGTATGTGTTTGCACCTTTTCTGTAAGTCTGAAGTCATTTCAAAATGAAGTTGCAATGGTTGAGACAGATGGACCTGTTCAAGGCCAACCTGAGCTACACAGTGAGACCCTGTCTCAAAAATAAATTAATTAGTTTAATTTAGAAGTTTGAAATGATCTATCTCTGCTCATTCAAGGGTTCTCTAAGATAACTTGTCCTAGCCTGTTTTCTGTTGCTGTAATGAAATATCTGAGACCAAGTAATTTATGAGAGAACAGAAGTTCACCTGGGTCACAATCCTGGCGGTTCAGAAATCCCAAGGCCTGGTACCATCGCCCGTCAGCCTCTGCTGGGGCCACATGCTGTATCATGACACAGTGGAGCACCACGCGGTGACAAAGGGAGTGAGCCATCATGGTTTCTCTTTCTCTTACAAAGCTCCAGTAACTCCATCAAAGACGTCCCCACCCCGTGACCTCCCAAAGGCCTCATTTCCAAATACCATTAACGTATGAATTTGGGGACTAAGTTTCTGACACATGAACTTTGAGGGTAACCAGTCGGCCCCAAGCAGCTACTTTAATCAACCAGCTCTTTAATGAAAAGCATGCACCATCTGCCCTGAAGAGCCTCCAAGTTCACTTTCGCCATTTCGTGAGTCCAGAGACTCACGTGGAGCCCGCCTGGGAGTCCTGGGAAGAAGCCAGTTCCAAGGGCCACAGTGAGATCCGGGTGCTGGACATCAGCAGAGGATCCAAGGAGAGGGGCCTCTGGCTCCTTCTGTCACATCGTGTGCTCACCCTCTGCCACCTGTCAAAGGCCTTTCTACAAGACAGAAGACAGACACGTAGGGCCTGGGGCACCACTCCCACCTGTGCACAGGTGTGTTCTAATCGTGTTTGAGGCCAGCCTGAGCTACATAGTGAGACCCTCAGCACAGGACGCCTCCTGTTTGGGAGCCGAGAGCCCCACATTTGCAAGGGCTCTTCACTGAGATCCACTCAGCGGCACCAAATGGGATCATCACCACCAGGTACTAGGGCCTCAGCAGGAGAGGTGACCAGCCTGCTGCCCTGGCCAGAGATAGATGTGTGCTAGTGTGCCTTCTGTGACCACCCCTCCTCCAACCCCGGCTTCTGGGTTATAAACAACCCCATCAAGAGCCTGAAGAAGGGCACAGCTAGCTAAAACGTAGAAATAATAACAAGAACAAAATGCCCAAAGCTGGTACAAAGTTTTTATAAAATGAATGATTTTGGTTTGAATAGTTGTCAGAGTTCTGAGGAGATAGATTCAGGGCACACTCTAGCATCTAGAAGTCTAAGTTCTTAGTACCCTGAATTTACAAATCAGGCAATAGTGAGGTCAAACACAACACACATTTACTCAAAAGGACAGAGGCAGCTTCAGCGAATGGGAATCACTTGTCCAAGCAGAAGCCAGCATGTCTTTCAGCCTTGCAAATAAGACACTTGGCAGCTCTGGCTTAAAGTTTGACAGACTCCGCAGACCTGCCCCAAAGCATAGATCCCCTTATCCTAGGGAGTCAAATCTGGCTACTGAGCAGGGAGGAGTCCGAGAGGGAACCCATTCCTCCCCAGCACTGAGGGATGTGTATGTGAGAAACATGGAAGGCTGCTTAGTTCCGTGAAGGTGTAGTGGTTTTGGGCAGGGGCTACGCACAGTTGCTAGAAGCCAGTTTAAGCAGCGTATCTTTCAGACTGGGACTGAAGTTGACACAGATATGAGGCACAAAGGAAACTGTCCTGATGGACTTTGCCAGAAGGGTGGATGTTCACAGCACCACTCCAGACCTAAATGATCTGTACAGAGGTATGGTGGCAAGTGACAGCTTCAGTTTCCCATGAGCTTGGACTTTTCATGGAAGTTCTGGAACAGACAGTCCAAGAGTCCTTTCCAACTCACCTCAGAGAGCTGGACTCCACAGCCCTCATTCTGTACTTAGGCAATAATTATCTGACTTCATTCTCCTGAGGAAAATAATTCTAGAAGCGATAATGTAGACATTTAAGATTTCTGATACATAGTGCCAAATGTCTAATCAGAATCATGGCCTCAATTTATACATGGATAAAAATGTCCATTTTCCTACTCCCCTTTGCAGGCTGCCATTCAGTAGTTAGAGGAAAATTTTTCCTTGTTTCAATTGGCACTTAAAACTGAATAGTAAATCAGGGTATTTTTCTTTATAATGTTGCTGTCCTTGGCCACATTTCCACTAAAATGTTGGGGAGTTTTTCTTATTGATTTGTATGGTGTCTCCAAATGTGACAGTTGCAAATATTTTCCCAGCCTGTCATGTGTTAATTTCACTTACTGGTTTTTGGGCCACACAGAAGTGCTGGATTTTAATTTTTTTTCTTTGTTGTTTCTACCTTTGTTGCTAAGGTTAGGAAAGCCTTTCCTATGCCAAGATTGCAAAAATATTAATCCATATGTTCTGCTGGGCCCCTTATGGATCTGCGTTTTACATTCTATATTTAATCTTTCTGGAAGCTACCTTGGCATGGAAGTTAGGTAAACATTTAATTTTACCTGCCCCCATCTCTAGTCTTTTGTCATGACACCATTTATTGAATTATCTTTCCTTCCCTAAATATTTTGGAATGTCTACGAGGTGGGAGGATAGTCATTTGACAGGCTTTTAACTCCACATTGCTGACACCCTCCTTCCTGCGAGGTAACTGCCTTAAGATGCAGACAGTGGCCAAAGACTATGCTCATTTAGGGTCTGGAAAGACCATAAGTGTCTAGGGAGAATTAGTTCTCATCAACCTCAATCCTCCACTCTCTGCCTCACTTTCCACCCAATGTGTACACTTTCCCGAGATCCCTAAAGAGAATTTTTGCAGATTTATGAGAGAAATATGACTATAGTTGCCTTCCACAGCCACTTTTTCCCCCACCAAAGCTTTATCATTAGTCCGATGGCAGGGTCTGAAATTTATCCCTGTCCCACAGGGATAAATCCTGGCCTTGAACTCAAAGGATCCACATACCTACAGTGGTTTCAAGGCTTATGGTGCTGCTTGTCACAGCATCTGACAGAAGTCAGAGAATACTGTCCCTTACCGATGCTGAGCCTTGGAGAGGAAGGAGAATGTCACACAGCACTGTCCTCTTCAGAGAAGCACACTGGTGCTGCTGTGTGCCTTTTAGTCTGAAGAATAAAAGAAGTGCCTGTGGCTCTCTAAAAGGAAAAGAAGGACAGAGTGGTGACTGGGAGGTGGGGCCCCAGGGAGCTTGACCATGGTGCTAAGGCACTGTCTAGGAGTCCTGAGCTTCCAATTTGCACTATACACTCCTGGACTAGCCTTCCTGTCCAGGTGTCAGAAAGGTGGTTTTTCTTTTCCCAACCAGATTGTCAGTGACTTCCCAAGAAGCAGAGGGTATCATGCTCACATTTCCGTGGCCAACACTCAGCACGGCCCTGACACTTCAAAGGAGCTCGACAAATATATGTTCAAGGAATTTCAGTACTGATATTATTAATAGTAATAATTAACACTTATGAATCACTACGATTTACACGGCCCAAAAACATATTCTGTGAAATTAAACTATTTTATCTAAGAGATATGTGCCTTTGGGGTAGACAAGGACACAGCAAGAGGAAACAGTCTCTTTAAAGTTCCAATAGGATGACAAATCCACGGGGGGTAGGGGATTTCTGGCGATGTCCGCCAGGCAAAAGGACTCTAGGGTGGGTCCGGTGTCCTATAGAAGTACATTCGAGGGAGGCTGCGGCAGGTCTCCTTCTGCTGTCCCTACCACTGTCCACCTCCTGGTGAGACGCCCACGGCCCGCAGCTCGTCAGCGAAACTCCAAGCAAACCCAGGCCGCTCCTTTCCGTCGCTGGACAACCTTTCTCACCTACTGCTCCTGCGAGGATTCCCGTTAAAAGGCCACACGGGGAATCCCAAACCCATCGTCTGAAACGTCCGCTCCCAGCTTCTGAGCCCTAACCACGGAACACTGCCCAAGCAGCAGCTCAACGCATGATCTCTCAGAAGCTGAGGCCCTACCGGCCGCGTTTCCCAGAACCCTGAACACAGGACACGCAGCCAGTAACTGTCAGTTTCCAAATCAGCACCCTCAAACCCGGAAGGCGCTCACCGCGCACTAGACCACATTTCCCACAGTGCCCCGGGCCACGCAGGTGCTCCTGGGAATTGTGGTCGGTTGCGCGCGGGCTCTTGGGAGCAGCTGCACACTGCGCGGAGGCTCCTGGGAGCGGTGGTCCGCCGCGCAGGGGGTCCTGGGAACTGTGGTCGACAGCGCGCCCCTGTGCTGCGGGCTCGGCGCCGGCTTTGTCTGTCTGCGGGTGCGCGCCGCTGCGGTGAGTGAGGCAGTGGCTGGTCAGCGCGTCTGACAAGGCGGGGCCGCTGCCACTCCGGGTCCCCGGCGCGGGCTCGAGCAGGCCAGGCCTGCCCGGGCCAGCGGGGAGAGGCCCGCCCGCCGACGAGGGCCTCGGGGCCGGAGATCGGGACCCGAGTCCGGGATCCGGAACGCGCTGGGTTCTGCGGAAAGAGAGATCAGCCGGGGCGGAGCGTGGCCGGGCGGGATGAGCAGAAGGCCCCCGCCGCGTGCAGAGGCGGCGCGGGGACAGACAGGACAGCCTCTGGGGAGGTGAGGAGACCTCCGAGTGCGGGAGCCTGGGGTGGGGAGAATCAGCCCGCCCGGAAGCTCCTGGTCCTTAGAGCCATCCCCAAGTTTCTCCACGCACGAAGTGTGACCTGCTCCGGCCCAGCCATCCTGGGGACTCAAGACGTAAAGCCTGAAATCTGCAGGCCGTGTCGGAGACCCATCACGTTTGGGTCTTTACTGTCCCGGGAGCTACCTGGTAAGACAGTGAGTGCTGTCAACCTTTTCAGTAACCAGGAGGCAAAGAGGGTGGTGTGATCACTTGTCACACATTGTGGGAGCCAGGTGGGCATCCAGGTCCTCATTCTGAGCTTTCTCCAGAGGATAAAATAGCATTTCTGGTAGGGAAGGCAGTATTTTCTATTACAAAACCACAGTCTCCAAGATCTTCAAGAATTTGATTACTCATACCTGTGATCAAGGGAGAACCCTTTGACAAGTTCCCCTTTTAATCAGAGAGGCTCCAGAAGATGCCAGATGTTTCCTATTGGAGATCACAGAGCAGGTGGAGAGGTAGAACTGTCGGTACTACCCATTTGTTGAGACTAAATCCTGTTTTCTGGAATCTCTAGTGACAAGGAATCTCAAGAGCCAAGCAGCAGGTACCAACTACTGGACATTTCCACTGTCTGGATGTGCAGGTGTTGATCAGTAATACCGTGAACTTCCAAGCAAGCCTACCGGCACTGTTAACAGGGGCCTCCTTAGTAGCTTGTGTTTTACGTTGGAAACAAAATCTCCAAAAAGAGCTCTTGATCACCACAACGTGCAGCTGAACCTGCAGTTGTCAAAAAGCACCAGGTACTCGGTTGACAAAGAATGGTACGGCCATACTGCTAATTCCGTCAATCAGGAGTCCAGCATTTTGATGGGATGCATTAGAGGAAACAAAGGCACACATTGAACCATTTTAAAGTGCAAGAATTAAGTACAAGGGTCCCAAAGTAAGAAATATTCCAAAGGGAAAAAATAACAGTGGAGAGGAAAGGAATGGGTCTGGGTTTAGAACCTCCTAAGGAGGATTGAAAGGCCCTTGCATAGGTCTCCTAACCTAGGGGAACTGGAAAACAGCTGGAATTACTCCACTATGGAACCAGTCATGAAGGTTGAAATGCTGGCTTTTTAGATTATTAATCTCTTAGGGCTTGGAGGAAAAAATAAAAGGCAATAAACAGTTAAATAGGAAGTAGAGGATCCAAGTTGCATGCCAAGAGCAAAAACAAACAGGAGTGACCATTAATGGTGTCAATAGGAACAAATGCACGTTTGTATCTTTATGGTTTCCCACCTCCTATTTCCTTCTGGATTCGTTTTTTGTGCTGTCCTATCTTTGAGCCTTTGTGTAATGACATTTTAGGTGACTGACATTACATCAAGCTATCCAGATTTCTTGTTTCCACTCATACCCTAAACTGGTGCTTGCATTGAATATATCCTTCTCACTTATCAATTCTGCCCTTTCTTGTTTTTGTTATTTTGTTGTTTGTCCCCTACCCCCAGGTGCTCAAGAATAGCCCATGGAAGAATCATCTGAAGAGGTGGTGATTAAGGTCTCAGACAAGGAGTGGACATGTTTGGATTCCCAACAGCTACCCTGCTGGACTGTCATGGGAGATATGCCCAGAATGTAGCATTTTTCAGTGAGTCAGCTGGTTGCTGGGACGCCCTCCACCCTCAAGTACTCAGAGTCCCTGCCCTTAGCACTAGCCATAATCTGAGGATGCAGAAAAAACATTCCTGCTCCCTGTCCTCTGGGGTCTCAGGAAAAGCCTACAAGATAAAGCTAAAGTTAAAGTAACAGTCAAAACCAATCGAAGGCGCAGTCCTGATGCAGGGATAGTCTTGAGGTGGAATGAGAATGAATGGGCACCTTTAACTTGGCCCCATCAGTGATCAAGGATAAGGTAGGAGAGCAGGGAAAAATTTTCCCAGGGGTGACAGCAAGGAAACTGGTATAGTGGTAAACAGACCCATATTTAAAGCACACTCAGAGTCTCACCTAGAGGGCAAAATACTGCCAATATCTGCAAATGAAGCTTGATACAGTGGTGCATGCCTGTTAATCCCAGCACTTTGGGAAACTAAGGCAGGGGATTTCAGGTTCAGACCCAGCCTGGACAACTTAGTGATTTAGCAAGACTCCATCTTAAAATTTAAAAATTTAAATTAAAAAAAAAATTGTTAAAGACTACAGATGTTGCTCAGTGCAAAGACCCTAGGTTTAATCCCTAGTACTACATGGAAAAAAAAACTGCATACAAAGAAAGTGTTTAAGAAACATTGTGATACCGAAGTTGATTTCAGTTCCATTCTAGCTTAATAGATTGAAAACAGCATGGATTTTAAAGGAAAAATTTCCTTCAATCAGATTCTGTCCTGATCAGATTGCCCTGAGCAGATTTGCAATGTCAGATAAGTTACTTAACTTTCTTAAGCTCCAGGCACTTCAATGGGACAATAAGCTGCTAGGATTGCAGAGTCAGAGATGATAGATAAAAGAAATACCCAGGCTTCTGCTTCATATTTTCTGAGGTTATAAAGCTTAATCCACTGGCAAGAGAACAGACTAGAACAGGATGGATTTCCCAGGAAGCTGATTGCACCTCAAGCCTCTGAACACCTTACTGGCTTTGGTCTCTTTGAGGATTTTCTCTTTTATACTTTTTGAAAAGGGTTTCTCTAGAAGTTTTATAGCTTTAGACCCTGAATCCACACCTGTTTGGAAGTCAGATAAAACTTGGGCATAGACCTGTGGGTGATCCTGTATAGTTTCCTTAATTTTCTGAGCCCCTTTTCTTACCTGTAGAGATAATCATGCCTATCTAAAAAGATGGCTTTGGAGGCTGTATTTAATTTGGAGATAATACATGGCTATGGAACTCACCAGTATTTGAATCACAACTCTAATTTATGTGAGGTTGTGACCTTTGGCACCTTCCTTATGTTCTCATTCCCTTATCTGTAGCAATCCCATGTTGCTTTCAGGAGTAAATTATCTAGCAAAGTTCACCGTTTAATGTCTACCACACAGTACGTGCTGAGCATCATGCTTGATTTTCCTGTTCTCACTCAGTATATTGGTGCATCTCACATGACTTTCTTCTCATTTTTACCAGATGTGATGACAGAAGCCCACCACAAATATGATCACTCCGAGGCCACAGGATCCTCCAGCTGGGATTTCCAGAATGCTTTCAGAAGAGAGAAGTTGGAACAGAAGTCCCCAGATTCTAAGTCACTCCAGGAAGATTCCCCTGGAATGAGACAGAAGGTTTATGAATGCCAGGACTGTGGAAAGTCCTTCCGGCAAAAAGGTAGCCTGACGTTACACGAGAGAATCCACACTGGTCAAAAGCCCTTTGAGTGTACCCATTGTGGAAAAAGCTTCCGGGCTAAAGGCAATCTTGTTACACACCAGCGAGTACACACAGGAGAGAAACCCTATCAGTGCAAAGAGTGTGGGAAAAGCTTTAGTCAGCGAGGCAGTCTGGCTGTCCATGAGAGACTCCACACAGGACAGAAACCCTATGAGTGTGCCATTTGCCAGAGAAGCTTCAGGAATCAAAGTAACCTTGCTGTTCACCGAAGAGTTCACAGCGGTGAAAAGCCCTACAGATGTGACCAGTGTGGGAAAGCCTTCAGTCAGAAAGGTAGCCTAATTGTTCACATCCGGGTACACACAGGCCTGAAGCCCTACGCCTGTGCCCAGTGTAGGAAGAGCTTCCACACCAGAGGGAATTGTGTTCTGCACGGCAAAGTCCACACGGGAGAGGCACCCTACCTGTGCGGCCAGTGTGGAAAAAGCTTCACTCAGAGAGGGAGTCTGGCCGTGCACCAGCGAAGCTGCTCACAGAGGCTCACCCTTTGACTTTCTTCACAGGAAGTTCTCTGTGTGGATTAAAAGAAGTTCTCTTTATGAATTAAGAGTACAAAACCCTCTGCAATCACATAGCCTATCCAATGGCATGGAATGAATGGAGAATCTTCTACGAAGACCAGTGTTGGGTAGGATAAACAGACTTTTTCCTTTTCCCCAGATAAATATGAAAAATAAATGTCTTGTTTATCATTACCATGTATTTTTCATAATTTCTGTTAGTTCATTTTGACCTAATTTCTCAAGGTACCCTCATTAATCTAGTGCCACCCTAGAGGTTATACTGAATATAGCAGATACAGATTTTAAATTTGTAGTTGATGCCAAAAAAGAATCATCCTCTTGTTAATCTCAATGTCCTTTACTTCCTTACATATTTGTATCAATCCTGTTTTACATTCACAATCAGTGGGCAAAATGCAGAGGGGGAATTCAATTACTTTAATAATCCTCCTTTTGAACTTCTAATTGTCTCGATAACAAATTATTACCTCAGTAACCTGTGCTAAACCACTCCTGTTTATAGCAGAGGCCCTAGCCTTTTGTTATACAAGGTTTCTTTCCAAGCCTGCGAAAGTTTGAAGTTTATATTTCATAAGACTTTTCTCAGTCCTACATTCTTAACTGGCATACAGATAATTTGCCTCCACCTAAAGAGCAGACAGCTGCTATCTGTGCGATTTAAAAAAAAATTCTAAACCCTTGAAGTTCTGCAACATTGCTGTCTTCTTCCTCTGCAGAATAAACTTAACTTTTTAACCTCTAGAGGATAAGACTTGAAGAAAGTTGAAGAAAAGTTAGTTTTGTAGGGACATACCCATTTTTTCCATCTCTAAACTTTTCATGCTGAGCATTTATGTTAGGTAAAATGGTGAATGATGGGTAGAGTGCAGTTTCTAGTAAATCTATAAACTAAGTTCATGGCATGGGAGGCTGAAACAGGACTATCACAAGTTTGAGCCTGGCCTGGGCAGCTTACCAATTTAGCAAGACACTCCCAAAATTTAAAAAAAAAAAAAAAAAGGTGAGAGTGGGTGACTGGGGATGTAGTTAACTGCAAAGGCCCTGGAATTAATCCCCAGAACCACATTGAAAAATAAATAAAAATAAAGCTCATGGTAGCAAATCTTTTATCATCTGGAGAAGAAATTTGCATCAAAAGTCTATGGGTATTGAAACACTATGGATTTGATTAGTAAGAAAATAGTATTGTCAGAGATACTCTGGTAACATTAGAAGATACACACAAAGTGTGCTTAACATGCTCATTCATAAGAGCCACACTGGAAATAACTCAAGGCCCCAACAAGAGATGATAGGTGAATACATTATAGACATACAGTGAATTCAAGTCACCAATAAAAAGCAAACAAGTACCCAGGCACAGTGGCACACTTCTATAATCCCAGTTACTCTGGAGGCTGGAGCAGGAGCCCAAGTTCCAAGCCAACTTGGGGCACTTACACAATGTCTCAAAAAATAAAAAGGGCTGGTGATGGGTGTAGCTCAGTGATCTAGTACCCCTAGGTTCAATCTACAGTGGAAAACAGTAAACAACTAATAGGGTTAATGTATTTATGTGTCAAAGCCATATTTTGAGTGGAAGAACCTAAGAACATTCACACAAACATACATGCGCACACAAATGTAGTGTATAATTTCATTCTTATAACTTCACAGAAGAATAACTGAGTATTGACTTAAACACAGAACTTTATAGTATAAGAAAATGTGTACCTTACTTCAGGAGATAGACTGTACAATTGAATTCAGCACTGAAGATCTGTATGTTTATTATATGTAATGTATACTTAAGGGTAAGGCAAGTTTACCCCTGGAAAGACAGTCAGTGTCACCCCTCCTTGATCTGGACAAGCTTCAAACAATAGAAACAACAGAAGTGGTACTACATGACTCCTAAGGTCTGAAAAGCTTTCCTGCCATCCTGGGACACTTGCTATAGGAAAAATCTGCCACTGTGTAAAAAACCCAACTCTCCTGAAACCATTATAACAGGTAAACTGCATGTAAGCATGCTAGTCGCAAGTTCAACAGAGCTCCCAAAAGAGCTGGCGTGAACTCTAGCCTGTGTGGAATTCAGTCGCTGCAGGCATGGAGCCCAAGAGAGCTTCATGTGACTTCAGCCCTGCTGAACTCTGACTCCTAATTGTCAACCTCACTATGTTCCTGTCTGGACTCTGGATGGAGAAGATAGGTCCTCCCCTAAGCCCACTCAAGTGGTGACAATACGTTTCCTTGTAGAACTGAAGGTCTGAGTTTCTTCCTGGCTCTTGGCCAAAGTTCTTAGGTGCCTGGAAGTTTTCTGCCACCATATGACAGTTTGCTCCTAAGTCCAACAAATTCAGTTTATCTTTACAGTCACTAAGAACACAGACACATGTAGCTGAACCATAGCTGTGACGTTCTATCGTGTTGGTCACACATACTTGGGGAGAAATACACAAGGGCAGGGGTCCTTAGTAGTAACCCGAGTACATTGATTTCATAGAGCTGTTACAACAACTGTGTCTCTTTCCTCCTGTGCTATACCATTCTTCTGTAAATTTGCTTTACTTTCTTTTGTGTTTTAAACTCCATGATATCCTTTTATCTTTTTTATATACTTTTATCATAAAAGAGCCAAGTAATACATAAACTACCAAGGAAGGACATTATACTATTATTCAGCTTGTTTAAGTGTTTTAGACATCTTTCTGTCGGTTCACACAAGTCTAACTTACCAAATAGTAATTGATTTAAGGATTGCCTTTTAATTATTAAATAACAAAGTGCATATCCTTTTTAAAGGGTTCTTTTGTTGTTGTTTTTGTTTGTACCAGGAATCAAACTCAGGGCCTTGCTCATACCAGGCAGGCACTGTGCCACTGAGCTATGTCCTGGCCCAGAAAGCATGTATCTTGATTTGACTATTGCTCTGTTGTGGACATTAAAATTACTACGGCTTTTCTTTGCTACAATACTGTAAAGACCATCTTTACTTCTGGTTTGGTTTGGTTCAGTTCAGGACAGGGTCTTGCTATATAGTCCAGGCTGACCTGAAACTATGTAGGCCAGGCTGGCTTTACAGCCCTCCTGCCTCTGTGCTTCCAAGTGCTGGGGTTACAGGTATGTGCCACAATGCCTGGCTGTTATTAACTCCTTAATAGGCAGAAATGTTAAGGGGTCGAAGTTGGTAGATACCCTCAAAGTACAGTCAAAAGTACATTGATACAAATTATGTTTCTCACCACCAAGCATATTGCTAATTCACAATTCCATGTGTAAGTGTGCCCATATTCTTGGACTCTCAAAAGCACCAAATATTGTCTAGTTTATTAATTTTTATCCTACAGACACACAGAAATCTGAGTATCCTAATCCACTCTCCTCCTTAAGTATTACCTCTTTTTGGTTTGACCAGTTGGATTTATTTTCCTAACGATGACACAGTCATATCCAAGACCATTTTCTACTGGGACTTTTACTTTTCTCATATTTTTAAGCACTCTCTCGTATTTGTTAACTATGATGGTGATGATATTTTCTCCAACTCTGACTCCTTGTATTTTAATACCATGAAGTCTCTGGTCATACAAAATGTTTTAGTTTTTATGTGTTTTTTTT
>PVJX010037322.1:0-17028 GCA_004027295.1 Dolichotis patagonum
AAAAAAAAAAAAAGAAAGAAACAATCTAAGAGTCATTCATAGGGAGAACACCAGATTGAAAGGAGGGACATAAATAGCAAATAATGGGAGGAAAATTTGAAGGTGGGACAGGTAGGGGAGATAAACTGTGAAAGATAAAGGAACACGGGAATCCTGGTAGGGCATGGTGGTGCATACCTGTGAGCCGGGGAGGCTGAGGCAGGAGGGTCACTGAGAGTTCAAGGCCAGCCTAGGCTCCATAGTGAGGCCAATAGAAGAAGAAAAGAAATCATAACCAAGGATTAGGAGGAGAGAGAGGTACAGCAAGGCCTGGCTGCGGGCTCAGGCCTGCAATCTGATGTGCTTCTCAGACTGTAGAGCTTAAGGTCCAGCCCTCTGCTTTCCCCCTCTCTCCCTTCCTGCTCTTTGGGCAGTCTGCCTAGAAACTGAAACTCTCTTTCTTCCAGCTGGGGAGCAGTGGCCCATGCACAACAACTCCGTTCTCTCTGCCAAAGGAGAAAGCTAAAATCTGCTTTCTCAGAGACTAGCTAACATCTCTAGGGAGCGTGACCCTGGTTTGGGAGAGACTGGAATCTTTGACTAAAAAGAAGGTTAAAAAGTCCATTCAGCATCTAATGGTACAGAGACTCATAAAAAATTGAAACCTTAAACACCAACAGATGATTTAAAAGTGCAACTCTTAGCCTGGTGTAGTGGCACACGCCTGTGATCTCAAGACTGGGGAGGCTGAGGCAAGAGGATCACTGCAAGTTGGAGGCCAACCTGGGCGACACAGTGAGTTCAAGGCCAGCTGAATTACACAGTGAGACCTGTGTCAGAAAACCAAAAATAAAAATGCAATTCTTGCCTTCGAGATCTAATCTCAGGATTGTAGCTCACTAGTCTCCTCTGAGTCTTAGTGTTTTTGATCACCTACCTAGAAGCAACAGAAAAATCTCTCTTATTTTTACAGGAAATAGCGACAGGAATGAATATGAAGCCCAGAAGCATACTACGTTAGATTTGCTATTGAACACTCAGGAATTTGGCAAGTAGAGCATTCATAAAGTCCAGAAAAACAGACTATTCCAGTAGCCAATACGTCACTAGACTGAGGGAAAGAATGGAATCAGGGTGGGGCTGGGAGCCCAAGTCCGGTGCCTGGCCAAGCCCCTGACTCACTGGCAGTAACAGTGTCACTTCCTGTCTCCAGGAGCCAGCTCCCCCAGCTCCTTCCCCTGCCCCCAAATGGAAGGGAAATAAAATGAAGTAACGGTTTGTTCTATCTGAAGAAAGTTGCTGAATGCGGGACACACGCACACACAGATCCTGGCTGGGCCTGGCGTTGCACACCTGGGAGCCCCCCATTTGGGAGGCTGAATTTCATTTCTTTTTAAAGAATTTTTCAGACAGGGTCTGACTATGTAGCCCAGACTGGCCTTGAACTCACCGCGATCCTCCTGCCTCAGCCTCCCATGCACTGAGATTGCATGTGTCTTGGCTTTTTCTGGCTTCTTGGTTTCTGGCCTGAAGGACAAGGGTGCTTGGCCGACCCGGGCACGGAAGAAGTATTTGGGAGACAACCAAACGACACTAGCATAGCCAGGGACTATTGCGCCCCCCTGGCTGCTGCAGGGGAACCCCGGGGGAGTCGAGCCCAGGGGCAGCCTCCCGTGGCCTGCTGCCCATCCCGCCATGCCTCGCAGGCTGGACATAGGGTCCCTCCCCTTCCCCCAAACTCACTCTGCTACCCAACCCCAGAATCGACTTGGGGAGAGAGGAAAGGGTAGGAGGCACGGGTGGGTGCACGGTGGTCCTCAAGCCTCAGGCCAAGGGCAGGAAGTTTCTCAGGAGAGAACAGGCTCACCTCACCAAGACAAAAAAGGGCGTAGGAGCGACGCGTGGGGCCACTGCGGATCGGGATGCACAGGCACACCAGAGCTCAAGAGCGAAATGGCCAAAAGTCAGTTGGGCATGGTGGCACAGCCTGTATTCTCAGCACTGGGGAGGCTGAGGCAGGAGGATCTCTGCAAGTTCAAGGCAGCCTGCACTACACTACACCGCGAAAGCCGGTCTGAAAAAAAAGCAGGTCTGGGCCAGGGATGTAGTTCAGTGATAGAGCGCTGATCTAGTCCGCACAAGGTCCTAAATTCAATCCTAGTTACCACAAAAAAACAAAAACAAAGCAAACAACAGGGCTCTTCGGGTTGCCAGCGTCCCCGTGAGTTCCAAGCTGCCTTTGATTCAGGATGACATCAAATCAAAATGATGCCAAGTGCAGAGACTTCGCAAGCCTAGGAGATCCTGCTCTGGGAAGCTGTGTGCTCTTGCAGCCTGAGACGACAGCGCAGCCCTGGCTCCCCCTAGCGGACGCTTCCTGCACCACAGGCCGCCCCTGGGAAGCTTCCCACGGGGACGCATGGTGAGACCGCTTACAGGTCCGGGTCCAGGGGACCAGGAGTGATGCAGACGACAGGCGATGACTGCCAAGCGCCTGGCCCACAGGGTGCCCAGAGTCCCTGCCGTCCATCAGTGAGCGGGCCCTTGTGCATCATTCATGGGCTTTTTAGGGCTCTCGACAGAGACTTTTTTAGCTATCGCAGATCAGAGGCCCAAGACCACAGGACACATCAGTGCCGTTGAGCAGTCTCGGTGCACTAGAGCCTGTGCCTCCTGACCCCCATGCAGAGCCCGTCCCACCGCAGCTCACAGTTTGGTGTGTACAAGAGGCCCAGAGAGCCCTTACTGTGACCTGGGATTGTTCCCGCCTTCTCCCTGCAACCTGTACACTTTTCTCTTTTTTTTCTTTTTTGGTCATTTTGAGACAGGGTCTCACTATGCAGTTCAGGCTGGCCATGAGCTCACTTTGTAGCCCAGGCTGGTTTTGCATTTGCAATGATCCTCCTGCCTCAGCCTCCTGAGTGCTGGGATTACAGGCATGCACCACCACCCCAACTAATGTGTATGCTTTTCCTCCTTCCACCCAGCACATTTGCTGAGCGCCTATCACCGGCACACACTAGCTGGGCATTGCTTTCGTTTCTTTTTGTTTTTTGAAGTAGGGCCTCACTGTGTAGCCCAGGCTGGCCTCAAACTCACGTCAATCTTCCCGCCTCAGCCTCCAGAGCTGGGGTCACAGCATGCACTCCCACCGCTCCTCAAGCCTACAGACCATTCTGCAGAACCCTTCTCCAGGCTACACCAGGGTATGCGACCCTTGGACCCGAGGCCACCAGCCCTCCAGCCACTCCTGCAACTTCCACCCCAAGGGCTGAGTCTCGAGCCCCGAGCCCCCAGCACAGAGGTGCCCAGTTTATTTCTGGCTCCCTCCCAATGGCCGAGGTAATCCTGAGGATGGAAGTGGGTTAGAGACAGATTACTCTGATCCACTGGCTTTGCTCTCTCCTCCCTGAACACGGTGGGGGTGTGGGTGTCACAAAAGGCCTGAAATTTCCTTTCAGGATTATTGTTCCCTTTAGCCAACAGGGGTGAAACTGGAGCTGGAGCGAGAGGAGGTGAGGGATCCATTCCAGACCTGACCCCCATACCCAGGATCGCATCAGGGGGCCCGGGCTGCTTTCCTGGCTGAGGCTTCTGAGATGCACCTTGGAACCAGGAATCTGGGGCAGGCGGAGGAGCTACGGCTTTGTTCCCCACCGCAGGGGAGTGAGAGGAGGGGAGAAGGGGCAGAGGAGAGAACTCTGCACAGCACAGGAGTGAGGAATCCCGCTGGGTCCTGGAAACTGCCTGCTTGGGGCTTTAGCTGGACAGAGATCAGAATGCTGGTTAGGGGAACAGAACCACACACAGGGCTTTCCGAGGGCTTCTGGTTTGCAGGCCTCCTGCCTGAGGGCCGCTGCCCTGGGAGGGACTCTCGGGGCTGGGATGCTATGGGCACACAGCACCGAGTCCAGATCCACTTCCCGGGATTCTGCTTGGTTCTGTGTATCCCACTCGTGACCATCGTGAGGCCTAGAAGCAGGAGCCACTTCCTACCACAGTGGGACTATATATTAACTCATTTAACTGTAATGAGTTAATGACAATTCTATGAGTTGTGTATTGAGTTACCCTCTTTCTAAGCGTGAGGTATAGACATGGAGTTAAAATGTAAACTCAAACCAAGGATGGTGGTGCACAACTGAGATCCCAGCATTTGGGAGGCTGAGGCAGGAGCATTGCTTTGAGTTCCAGGCCAGCCTGGGATATATATGGAGATCTTGTCTAAAGAGAAAAGTTAACTCAAACGTAGCATTCTTGTTTTGTTTTGTTTCGAGATGGTGTTTTGCTATGTATTCTAGGCTGGCCTGGAACTCTCAGCAATCCAGCCTCCCAAGTGCTGGAATCACAGGCATGAATAACCACTCCTGACTAACCTACTGTTTAGAACCAAATTCTTTAAATTCCCCAGATTTTCCCTGTTCCTAACAGCTGTGCTTGTTTTAGATATAGGTCACTTGGCAAACTTTCACAAATTATGCTGGGCTCCGCGGTGCATGCCTGTGATCCCAGCCCTCGGGAGGCTGAAGCAGGGAGATTGCCATGAGCTCTGTGTAGTGCAGGCTGGCCTTGAACTTGTGGGAACTCTCTTGCCGCAGCCTCCCTAGTGCTGGGATTACAACCATGTGCCCCCATGCCTGGCCTGTGACTGTTCTTGCCAGGGTGAGCGATAACTGTTGGTCTCCTCCAGTTGCATATGGTTCTCTTCTCTTGCTCCTATCAGCAAGGCAAGATCTTTATTTTTTTTTATTTTTGTGGTACTGGGGATTGAACTCACGACTTTGCACTTGCCAGGCAGGTGCTTATGGCACTGAGCTAAGTCCCTGGCCCAGGGCAAGATCTTTTGTGTTGTTATTTTGGAAATCCCAACTAATATGTATGGGATTAAGAGATATCCTTCGGCATCACTGCCCCAGCAATTTCCAGTTTATTCAGATATTAAGGAGGCAGGAAGCTAAAATGAAGTTTCTAAAACTTGGGTAATCAAACAACATTCATTTACATTCATTTATGATCTATCTTCTAATGAACTAAACGATATTTCTTCCATTATTATTTTGGTTCAGGCTGATGTAGAACAAATTTGCATTTCCTGAGAAACCGAACAGAGGGTGTAATTCCAGCACTCGGGAGGCTGAGGCAGAAAGATCACTGTGAGTTGGAGGCCAGCCTGGGCTATAAAGTGAGTTCAAGGCCAGCCTGAACTGCATACGTAACCCTGTCTCAAAAAGCCAAAAAAGGGTTGTGGATTTAGTTCAGTGGCATAAGCGCCTGCTTGGCAGGCACGAGGTCGTGAGTTCAATCCCCAGTACCAAACAAAATAGCCAAAAAAAAAAAAAAAACCCCACCAAAAAAACCACCTAAAAAAGCAAAGAACGTAGGTTCTGGAATTGAAACGTGGAAGTGTCTCCCTGTAATCTCAACTACTCCAGAGGCTGAGGCAGGAGGGTGGCAAGTACAGGATAGCCTAAGCACTTTAGTAAGACCCTGTCCCAAAAAGGACTGAGGGTGCAGCTCAGAGCTCCCTGGGTTCAAGAGAGGGAGAGGAGGAGGGTGTATGTGTGTGTGTGTGTGTGTGTGTGTGTGTGTGTGTGTGTGTCTGTGGGCGCGCGCATGTGTATTGGACTGCTTGGATTGGAATCTTTTGCAGGTTATCCGCTGTCTGGCCTGAATAATTTACGTATTTAACTTCGCTGCAATACATGTGCCGAACGGGAATGCAGTTCTTTTCTGTTGTCAAGCTCGAGTCCATGCACATAGAACGCTTTAGGACATTGCCAGCCACTTGGTAAGCGATTCCTAAACATATCAGCTGTTTTAAATTTGTTACGATTAGGCCCATGACTCTTCCAAAACGACAGATCAGAACTGTTCGGGTCCCCCTCCGTGCCCTCGGCTCAGCACACAGGACCATTCCCCCACCCTGACGGTTTTCTGCACCGGACAGACGCGGAAAACTGGGCTCCGGGTTAGGGTTACCTAGCAGCACGCTGAGGTCAGATACACACCCAGAAGCTATTCGCTCCCGCTCCTTCTGGGACCCGGGGGCCTTCAATGTACTCTGGGCACTGAGGAGAAACACCTGTCTCAACTCCGTGGCTTCCGCGAGAAACACGCATTTTCACTTCGTTCCGGATGTAAACAAAACGCAGCAACTCGGCGCTTCCGGCTCGCGTCGCGCGCAGGCGCAGATCGAGCTCAAGCGCGTTGGGGCTGGCGCGTGACAGCCGTGCGCTTCCCCCTCCCCCAATGTGGTGTCACTGTGCACGCGCCATCGGCCTGCCCCCCCCCCCGGCTCCCGCGAGCACGTGCGCGTTCGCGCAGCTCACATTTCGGCTGAGGCGCGCGCCCTGGAAAATTCCACTGGTCCACTAGCTCCGCCCTGTGAGCCTTCTACGCCTCACGCTTCTCATGCTCTGCTCCCGTCCCGGCAGCCTTTTCGCCAGCAAAATGGCAGCTCCCGTGATGCGGGGCTTGTCTTGCTTAATCAGGGCTTTGGGATGGTGGTCTCCACAGGTGGGTAGGGACGGGGCATATAGGACTCCTAGGACTGCCTGAGAAGAGTTGTGTTTTGTTGTTGTTTTGTTTTGTTTTTTGAGACAGGGTCTCGTTATGTAGTCCAGGCTGACCTTGAATTTAGGGATCCTCCTGCTTCAGCCTCCCGAGTACTGGGTTTACAGGTTTGCGCCACCACACCCTGCGTGGGAAAGCGTTTGAGGCGGACGAGACCCCTAACAGTGCTCAGTGGCGGAGTTTGAGAGCCTGGACGGGTCCGAGGAGGGGCTGTTCAGAAATGAAGTTTCTTAAATTTGGTTTGCGGCTGTCTGGAGAGGAGGTATTAAAGGGGCAAGACCTCGGAAGATGTCCTCTTTGATTCTTACCAAGCTTAGATTGAACAGTAGTCGGGAAAGGGAGCCTCGTACTGATTGTCGCAGTCCTTGCCAGAGTAAAGCTCTTGATCAGAAGAAAAAGTCACCTTGCTTTGAAAAAGTAGACGGGTCAATTGGAGGCTAGCACGTCAGGGTAGTTTAGGTGAGACTCCCCAGAGTGCAAAATAAAGTCTAAGTAAACGGGGAGGAGGTGCCAAGACGAGGATTCCGCTTTGCTTTGGTACTAGCACTCCAGAGCGGGGAGAAAAAAAAATTTAAAAGTCGGGCACGGTGGTGCACACCTGTCATCCCAGTACCGAGGAGGTTGAGACAGGAGGATCGCCCAAGTCCTAGGCCAGCCTGAACTGCATAGCAAGACCTCAACTCAAAAAACAAATAAATAAAAATAAAGTATTCCAGTCATTTTGGCCATAGGTTGGTATCAGATCAGATGGAAAGTCCTTTGACCTGATACCTTGCTTTAATGAACAGCACCCAGCAGTACTGGAGTGTAATAAAGAAAAGCTTAGTAGATGGCAGGTCATGTTAATAAAGGGCAGCAGGGTATCTCTTAAGAGATGTCTCTAAGGTGTTCAGGTAGTAGCAGATCTTTCCCGGTGCTAATTATTGTTTAGATATTTCTAAATAATAGCATTATTTAGGTATTTCTGTAAGACTTTGGTCAGAGTTTGTTTGAGATGGGGTTTGGGGCCCAGGTATCCTGTATGCTAACCTGCCCCTCACTTTACAGCCCATCCTGGTGACTCAGTCCACAGCTGTGGTTTCAGTAAGAACTAAAAAACGTTTCAGACCTCCTCCTTCTAAGGAACCCAAGTACCAAACACAAAAGGAATTTCTCGAACATGCCCGGAAAGCAGGGTTGGTTATTCCTCCAGAACGTTTGGAGCGTCCCATCCATCTGGCCTGCACAGGTAAGGTACAGTACTTCGTGGTACCAGGAATCGAACTTACGATCTGGCACTTGGTACTCTGCCCCAGTCTCCCTCCTGTGAGGTCCTCTAGAGTGTGGTGACAGCATTAAACTAACCACTAAATCAGCTCAACCTCAATAATGATTTATAGATTATGTAGCGTATGAGGTCATGATGTTTTCACACTTTATAGAAGAGTGAAATTTTCCATTTGGTAGAGTAGAACAAGATGCTGAGAGTAAACTTAAACTGTGCTGTTTTTTTTTCCAGTGGAACATGGTTCTCTACCTTGTGGAATTTGTTTGTTTGTTGTCTTCTGTACTGGAGATTGAACCATGGGTTTTTCTCTCAAGGCTAAATCCTCAGCCCTTTATTTTATTTTATTTATTTTATTTTATTTGGTCTTTTTGAGACAGGTCTCCTTATGCAGTTCAGGCTGGCCTTGAACTCACTGTGTGCCCCAGGCTGGCCTTGAACTTGAAGCAATCCTCCTGCCTCAGCCTCCTGAGTGCTAAGATTACAGGAGTGTGCCACCACGTCCACCTTTTTTTTTTTTCTTGATTTTTTTGAGACAGGCTGTCACTAAATTGTTAAGTTGCTCAGACTGGACTTAAACTTGTGATCCTCCTGCCTCAGCTTCCATGATTATAGTCACGCACCCACTTACATTGAAGCCTGTTGGAGTAGTTTACTGTTATGTCCAGGATCCTTCCCAATTTTATCTGACCTCAGATGATCTCATCTCAGTCTTGCAAACCGGCCTGGTTCTCTTCTCTCCCTCCAGCTGGTATCTTTGACGCCTATGTTCCCCCTGAGGGTGATGCCCGCATGTCATCTCTTTCCAAAGAAGGACTGAAGCAGAAAACTGAGCGGCTGAAAAAGAATGTGGCATCACAATTGTCGTAAGTGTCTGACACAACTAAGGGTTGATATTAAAATAGAAATTTCTTGTTACTTTAGGCCGGAGAGACCTTCTTGGGTTGGGTAGAACTTGAATGATTTGATGGTATTTTCTTTTGCTGTCATAGTCTGTATGGGGGCTGGGGATTTAGCTCAGTGGCTTAAGTGCCTTCCTGGGGAGCGTGAGGTCATGAGTTCAATCCCCAGTACCAAAAAAAAAAAAGTCTGTATGTAATGAAAAATAATATAGGCTGAGTGTTAGCACTGCAACCTTTATTGGTCATTTTGTCACATCAATTAGGAGTTCACTTTGGTGTCTATAGAACCTTGTTGGTATTTCATTTTTCTTTCCTTTCCTTTCCTTTTCCTTCCTTCCTTCCTTCCTTCCTTCCTTCCTTCCTTCCTTCCTTCCTTCCTTCCTTCCTTCCTTTGAAACAGGGCCTTACTATGTAGTTGAGGCTGGTCTTGAGCTCAGTTTGTAGCTCAGGCTGGTCTCAAACTTGCAATGATCCTCCTGCCTTAGCCTCCTGAGTGCTAGGATTGCAGGTGTGTACCACCACACCTAGCTCACATATTTAATTTTTAAAATAGCAGGCTGAGGATGTATGTCAGCAGCATAAGTGTCTGCCTGGCAAGCGCAAGGTTGTGAGTTCGATCCCTAGTACCAAAAAAATAAAAAATAAATAAATTTTAAAATAATGAAACGGAGGTGGGCTGAGTATGGTGGCCCACGCCTGCAATCTCAGCACTTGGGAGGCTGAGGCAGGAGGATCTGCTGCAAGTTCGAGGCCAGCTGGCTATACCTACAATTGCCTACAATTGCAGTACTCTGGAGGCTGAGGCAGGAGGATAACCATGAGTTCAAGGCCACCCTGGACTACGCAGTGAGTCCAGGCTGTCGCAGAAAACAAACAAAACAAACAAAAAATAGTGAAAGGGAGCATATTCATGTGAGAAGTACCTGAGTTAAAACGTCACAAAGTAAAATAGCTGGGCAAAGTCTGGTGAGGTGGTGCGAACCTGTAATCCTACCACTCCGGGAGGCTGAAGCAGGGGTTTACAGGTTTGAAGCCAGCCTGGGCAGTTTAGCAACACTGTTTCAAAATAAAAAGGGCTGGGATCTGAGAGGAAAGCATTTGAGGAATGTGAAAACAAAAAGGGCTGTAAGGCAGCTCAGAGCAAAGGCCCTGGATTGAACTCTGCCGGCTGCCAAAAAAAGGCCAGGCAGTTGCATGCATCTGTAATCCTAGAGATGGGAAGGCAGGGACAGGAGGATCACGAGTTTGAGCCTTGTCTGGGCAACTCAGCAAGATAGGGTTTCAGAGAGAGAGGAGGGGAAGGAGGGCGAGCGAGGGGCTGGGCTGGTGGTTAGTGCAGTGCAGAAGTCCTGGGTTCCATCCGCAGTGCTGCCAGGACAAAACCAAAAAGCTGAAAAAATGAGGCAGAAAAGCCAAAGGGTCTACGGTGCTAATTTGGGCCTTCATTAAGGAATAGGAGCCTGACTCTCTGTTTTTTCTCTTTCTCTCTCGCTGTCTTTCTTTTGAGACAAGACCTCCCTGTGTAGTTCAGGGTGGCCTTGAATTTACCATGTAGCCCATGCTGGCCTCAAACTTCTGGCAATCCTCCTGCCTCAGCTTCTCCAGTGCTGGGATTACTGGTGTGTGCCACCAAGCCCAGCTTTTTTTTTTTAAGACAGTGTCTTACTATGTAGTCTCTGCTGGCTTTGGACACCCAGTGATCCTCCTGCCTCAGCCTCCTGAGTGCTGGAATGACAGGTGTGTGCCACCATGCCCAGCTATTTTTTATTTTGATGGACCATTTTCTTCAACAGGATGCATAATAAATAAGGTCTTAAAAGTCTAAAACTAAGTCTTTTTTTTTTTTTTTTTTTTTTTTTTTTTTTGGTGCCGGGATCAAACTCACGACCTCGCGTTTGCCAAGCAGGCACTTACACTGCTGAGCTAAACCCCCAGCCCCTAAAACTAAGTCTTTTACCCTCCCACTTCATTTGTGATTTGCCCAGGTATATAATTCTGGGCTACAGATAATTTTTCTCATTTAAAAGTATTGTTCCAAGCTGGGCTTATTGGTGTATATTTCATTTATTTATTTATTTATTTATTTGGTACCGGGGATTGAATTCACAACTGTGCGCTTGCAAGGCAGGCACTTATGCCACTGAGCTAAATCTCCAGCCCGGTGGTGTATATTTCTAATCCCAGCACTTGGGAGGCTGAGGCAGGAAGATCACTGTGAAGTCAAGTCTAACCTGGGCTGTATAGGAGAACCCTGTCTCAAAAACAAAATTAAAAAAAAAAAGAAAATTTGAAGTACTGCTCCAAGCGGGGCAAGGTAGTGTATGCCTGTAATCTCAGCTGTTTGGGAGTCTGAAGCAGGAGAACCTTGAGTTCAACCAGCCCAGGCAGTTGAACTATTTAGACAGTTTATAAAGAGTTAAGGATGTAGCTCAGTATAGACCACTTGCCTAGCATGTGCGAGGCCCTGGGTTCAATCCCCCCCCAAAAAAAAGTTGCCAATAAAAAGTAAAAAAAGAAAAACCACTGTTCTGTTGTCTTTGTAATTTTTAGTGTTGCTATTTTAAAAACCCAGGGTCATTCTGACTCTTGAGCCTCTTTGTATGAAACTTCTTTTTCTCTCTGCTTTTTTTTTGTTTCTCTCTGTTTTGGGTGCCGGGGCCTCCTGCACACTGAACACGCGCTCTTCCTCCAGCTGCACCTCCAGTCCTTGCCGCCTTTTCTTCTTCTTCTTCTTCGTCTTCTTCTTCTTCTTCTTCTTCTTCTTTTTTTTTTTTTGATGCTGGATATCGAACTCAGGACCTCACACTTGGCAAGCAGGTGCTTGTGCCACTGAGCTATATCCCTGGCCCTGTTTCTTTTTTCTTAGTGCCTAAGGGATACTTGCTGTGAGCCTAGAGTCCTGAAATTTAGCTTTGAGAAGCCTTAGCCTTTCTCAGAGTGATTGATTTAAAAGTTAGAGGGTTGAATTTAGGGGACTTGATACATTCAGGAGATAGTTATTGACTAAATAAACTAGCAGAGATCAGTATATGCTATGTGTTACAGGAATTGTATGAAGATTTTTTTTTTTTTTGCGGTACTGGGGATTGAACTCACGACCTCATACTTGCCAGGCAGGTGCTTATGCCGTTGAGCTAAATCCCCAGCTCTGAAGATTTTTTAAAGGGTGATTCTGCTTAATTCCACAGGCTTCGGAAGATTAAAGAATATGATGCTAGTTTTAAGATAAAGGACTTCCCTGAAAAAGCGAAGGATATCTTCATTGAAGCTCACCTTTGTTTAAACAAGTAAGTAAATGCTTTCTTGTATGTCTATTCTCCAGCACTATTGTTCCGGGCACCGTTGGTGTTCGTCATGCACACAGACTTTTTCCTTTGTCTTTTTGAGACTAGGGTCTCACTATGTAGCCCAGGCTGGTCTCCAACTCATGGTGATCCTCCTGCCTCAGCCTCCTGACACCTGGGATTACAAGCATACTCCTCCACGCCTGGCCTGATCTTTTCCTTTTGCTTCAGTTTCCAGTTCTGGAGTGAGAGAGGAAGTAATCAGTGACTGGTGCTGTCTTTGCTTTCTCTCCCTGTCCTGGAATTTTACCTGTCAGTCCCGCCTGTGGTGTCGGCGCTCAGGTAGAAAGGCTGCTGTTTCCACCCTCCTCATCTCTAGTCTACCCTAAGCCTGTTTGCATGTACATTTTCCTGTCAGTTGTTTTGCGTAGGTTTCTTTGGAAAATTTCCAACTTTGTTGGGGGGTGGTGTGGTACTGGGAGAGAACGAGGGCCTTCCCTGTGAGCTACACCCATAGTCCTTTTTTATTTCTCTTTCTCTCTCTCTTTTTTTTTTTTTTTGTACCAGGGCTTGAACTCAGGACTTGTGCCAGGAAGGTGCATATGCCTCTGAGCTATATCTGCAGTTTATTTTCTATTTTGAGATAGGGTCTCCTTAAATTGACCAGGCTGGACTCCACCTTGTGAGTTCTCCTGCCTCGGCCTCCCACATTGCTGGGGTTGCAGGCACGTACCACCGAGCCTGGCTCCAGCTTTTTCTTAATTCAGCCAAGTCAGGGTTTCTAGGGCGATGAGAGGGGTAATTTTTGGAATAATATTTTTGTTTGTTTCTTTGAGATGAGAGGGACCTTGGAGGACCATCTAAGTACTGGGGTAATCTTTAGCTCTCCTTGGGCTAAAGCTGACTTGTTTTGAGCAGCTTAAAACCTATACTCTAAAATCCATGTATTCTTTCTTACTTTTTTGTTTTTTGTCTTTTGGAGACAGGGTCTCACTGTGCAGTTCAGGCTGGCCTTGAACTCACTTTGTAGCCCAGCCTGGCCTTGAATTCATAGTGATCCTCTTGCCTCAGCCTCCTGAGTGCAGGATTACAGCCGTGGGCCACCACTCCTGGCTTGGGCTTGTTGGTTTGTTTTGAGACAGGTTCTTGCTGTATGGTTCAGGCTGGCCTCAAAACTCACACCAGTCTCCTGCCTCAGCCTCCCAAGGGTTGGGATTATAGCAGTGTGCCTCTGTGCCTGGCTAGAAATATTTTTTTTTATTGCAAAATACTTCAAACATTTAAAAAGTAGGATTCAGGATCATAAATGTTTACATTTTTCCATTTGTGCTTCAAAATCCTAAGTTGGGGAGGAATAAATTTTTTCGTTTTGTGTTGGCGGGGAGGGATAGATGTCAAAGCTCTGTCTCCATCTCCCGTGTTGTTCCTTCCCAGAGATGAGTGTGAGCCTCTCTGTCCTTCCCACGTGGATGCGTCTGTCCCCAGTGTGCTGTACAGCTGGGTGTCGTGGTGCACACCTGCGATCCCAGGGCTGTGGAGACCGAGGCGAGGAAGGTCATTGTGGGGTCAAGGCCAGCCTGTTTCCAGAAAAAAAAATAGATGCTTTCTTTAGGTAGAGGATTAAGTTGATGGTTATATTCCATCAGCATTTTGGAGACTTTTTTTTTTGGATGTTCTGGAGGTTGAACCTACGCCTCCTGCTGAACTGCATCCCACACCCATTCTATTGTTTAATGTTAAAACGGCTCTTGATAAATTGCTCAACTGCCTGGGCTGGGCTCAAAGACCCTTGTGCTCCGGGCTGTCAGAGTGCTGGGATGACAGGTGTGCACCCTTCTGCCTGATTTAATGTTTTGTTTTTCTCTGGCTGCTTTTAATATTTTTCCTTCCCTTTAGTATTCAGCAGTTTATTATGATGTACCTATCCGTGTGGTGTGTGTATCTGTGTGTACACATATACGGGTGTGTTTTGGGTTCCTGTTGCTTTTTTTTTCTCATTTTTTTTTCTTCTAAGGAGAAAAATGAAATTCCAATACAAGTTGATAGGAGGGTAACAATGGTTAATACATAGTGTATTGTCTTTAAATTAGTTACTCAGCCAAGTATAGTGGCCCATGCCTGTAATCCCAGCACTCTGAAGGCTGAGGCAGGAGGGTCACTGAGTTCAAAGCCAGCCTGGGTTAGAAAGTCAGTTCAAGGCCGTCTGAACTGCATAGCAAGACCCTTGAAAAGACAATGAATGAATGAATAAATAAATAAGTTAGCTACTCAGAGTGTAAAATGTACACCTTTAATTGTCCAAAAATATTAGCAGTGGGCTGGGTATTTATCTCAGTGGCATAAGCACTTACCTGGCAAGTGCACAGTTGTGAGTTCGATCCCCGGTACTGAAAAAAAAAATTTTAGCAGAAACCTTTCTTTTCTGTTTTTTTTTTTTTTTTATATGGGGGATTGAACTCAGGACCTCGTGCTTTCCAGGCAGGCGCTTACGCTGTTGAGCTAAATCCCTGGCCTAGAAACTTATCTTTTCAATGAACTAAAAGAAATTACTAGAATAACGATTATATATATATATATATATATATATACACATACATGTTTTCTCTTCCCTTCCGTATGTCTGGACGGCCCCCAAGCCTCATGCAGTCATGGAGGTGGCTGAATGTAGCCTTTGTGATTGGTTCACTGTCTGGCGCTGGGATGGCGGTGTGAGTGTGGCCCCACCCAGGGCAGGGAGCTGCACACGTATGGAGGAGGGAGGAGGTCTGCTTTTCCCCTTTGCCCCTTTGTCCCTTTTCCCCTGTTCGCGCCTTGCTTGTGACCACTGTGAACGGTTGCTCTCAGCCACACTGCCCTGCCTTTTTCTGTCACTTGGCAGAGTCTCAATCAGAATCTCTTCAGCGCTGCTCCTGCCCCACTCTCCTGACTCCTCGGGTGGCCCCTGTCTGTCCACGGTGCTGACCCCCCTTAGGCTCTTTTTGTGCAGCCCCGCCCCACCCCGCAGCTTCAGTGTGGGTGGTGTTCGGTCTGTCTTTGTGCCATCCTCGGCTGTGTCTAACGCGTTAAACCTCCCTGTTGGGCTCTTTGTTTCTTTTAATTAAGTTCTTCAGTCCATTGTAGGGAACATAACCACTGCGGTCATCACAGGGCACTTGTACCTGTGCATGTCGCGCCTTCATGCCCTTTCCCCTTCCCCTAGCCTCCTTTCAACCCCCTTCCCCTCCCTCTTTACGGAAGCCTTGTTTCTATTTTTTTTCTTTTCCCTGCTCCCAGCCTTGCGGGGAGGGGGATTCAGGGGGTGTTTCCCTTCCCATTTGAACTTTTTTTTTTTTGGCACCAAGGATTGAACTCATGACCTCGCACTTGCCAGGCAGGCACTTATGCCACTAGCTAAATCCCTAGCCCCGAACATTTTCTTCCTGTTTCACAATATCTATTATGTATTTTGTTCCTTATTTACACTTTTGATTTCTTACACCAGAGAACGTATGCAGTATTTACACGTGTGTCTACTTTAGTTCACTTAAGAGCATGTTCTCGGGGTACATCCGTTTGCCTAGAAGTGTCTCAAGATTATCCTTCTTTATGGCTGAATAGTACTCCATTGTGTAAAAGAGCTACATCTTCTTTATCCATTCATCAGTTGATGCGCATTTGGGCTGTTTCCAAGATTTAGCTATTACAGACTGCACCACTGTAGACATAGGTGTGCGTGTATCATGATGCTTTTAATTCTTTTGGGAAGACACAAAGAAGGGGAGTAGCTGGGTCCACTGGGACCTTTGGTCCTAGTTTTTTGAAGAATCTCCACACTGATTTCCACAGGGGTTGCACCAGTCTGCACTCCCACCAGCAGTGGAGAAGGGGTCCTTTTCCTCACAGCCCCTCCAGCATTTGTTCTTGATTGATTTCTTGATAATGATCATTCATTCTGGAATGAGACAGAATCTCAGCATTGGTTTACTTTGCGTCTCTGGAATGACCAATGATGGTGAACAGTTTTTCATATGTTTATTTGCTGTTTGTACTTCTTCACATGACAACTATCTGTTCATTTTGGATGCTCTTTTTGAGTTGGGTGTTTAAATTTGGTGGATCTGATTTTTTTTTTAGTTCTTTATATATTTTGTTTTATTTTGTTTTTATTTTAAGGAGAATTCTCTATATTTTAGGTACTAGGACTTTGTCTAAAAAGACAACTGGCAAAAAATTTTCCCACACTGTGTAATTGTCTCTTCACTCTGTTGGTGGTTTTTCTTGCTGTGCAAAAACTTTTTAATGAGATGAAAACCCAGTTGTTGATTCTTTGTGGTAATTCCTGTACCATTGGGGTTTATTCATAAAGTCTTTGCATATACCAGTGTCTTCGGAATTCTGCTTAGTCTATATTCCAGCAGATTTTGTGTTTCTGTTGATTGGATGGCCTTTTGGGGGGCTGCAGGGGCTTGCTGTGTAGCCCAGGCTGGCCTCAAACTCACAGTGACCCTCCTGCCTCAGCCTTTGAAGTGCAGGGATTACAGGCATGCACCACCATACCCAACTTGTTTCTGTTTTAACGTTTAGATCTTTGACCCATTTCAATTTTAATTTGGTGCATGGTGAAAGATACGGGTCTGTTTTTAGTCTTTGGCATGGGAAAAGCCAGTTTTTCCAACACCATTTACTAACGTGGCTTTCATTCTTCCTGTGAAGGTGTTTGGCTCCTTTGTCAAAGATGAGGTGCCTGAGTGTGTTTGGAGTCGGTCTGTTTTTGTTTTGTTTTGGTTTTGCCAGTACTATGCTGTTTTTATCACAGTAGTCTTGCAGTATAATTTCTTTCTTTTTTTTTTTGAAATTTAAAGAAAAATTTATTGAAGATCTGAAAAACAATTCCTAAAAGATTGACTTTTCCAGAAAACTGCAGCTACACAATGCATTGCGTCTATCATGTTAAAACGTGCATTAGACACAAATACAAAAACCATGAAACAATTCACCATTCTTCAACAATTTGAGCAAAGATAAAATGCCTAAGGAACAACATGGA
>PVJX010037323.1:0-17026 GCA_004027295.1 Dolichotis patagonum
CCTAGAAAGAGAGAAAGAAAGAAAGAAAGAAAGAAAGAAAGAAAGAAAGAAAGAAAGAAAGAAAGAAGAAAAGAAAGAAAGAAAGAAGAAAAGAAAGAAAGAAAGAAGAAAAGAAAAGAAAAAGAAAGGAAAGAAAGAAGAAGAAGGAAGGAAGGAAGGAAGGAAGGAAGGAAGGAAGGAAGGAAGGAAAGGAGGAAGGAAGGCAGGAAGGCAGGAAGGCAGGAAGGCAGGCAGGCAGGCAGGCAGGCAGGAAGGAAGGAAGGAAGGAAGGAAGGAAGGAAAGCAAAGCAAGGCTGGATAGTAGCTCAGTGCTCAGGCCCTGAGTTCAGTTAAAAAATATCTATCACAGAGAGTGAGCACAAGACTAACAAGGGGAGCCAAACAGAAAAGTCAGCCCTCACACTCGGTGTCTCTTACCTAGGTAATGCCAGGTGGACTGACTTTATACAGTGAAGAACTTTAAGGCTTTGCAAGAATTTCCAGGAAAATCCAAACAAAAGTAGTTCAACAAGGGTAGTTTCTGAGTGGGCGCCAGCCCCTGAGCAGTCTTCCTGTGACAGACACCTGTGCTTGGATAGTAAGGATTGTCCTCTTCTGTCCCTGCCAATGGAGTGGACTCTGGGAGGTTTGGAGCACAGCCTAGAGGTTCCCACTGGGTGGTGCCCTCTCACCAACCCCTCTGTTCACCCATCCCGAGGAGGCCGGCACCATAGGAAGAGTAACAGGCTGAATGGTGGCCAGGGCGGTAGAAAGTAGGGACACCTGGGAGCTTAGGGACCCAGCTGTCCTCAACAACACAGCAGGGTGTCTATGTCCTGAGAGGCATCCCCTGTGCTTGGCAGCCAGCTCCACCTGAGAAGCTGTCCCTTCCTCAGGTCACCCTGGCACACTCCTGGCTATCAGCCAGCCTGCTGCCTCTGACTTAGGAGACACAATTAGCTGTCCTTTGATCTTGATCTTGAGCTGAGGCCTGTGATTGTGGCTGACACCAGGGAGATGGCTCAGCCTGCTGGCACGGGACCCTCTTCCAGGAAGCTTCTTCTGGGGGATGCACTCTCCCAGATCTCTCTGGCAGTCGCTGCTCCTTACACACGCTCACTCACGTGGCTGGTGTCCTCAGAGCACCACACAGCAGCAAAGCAGAGACGGGGCTCCCGGTGAGGAATGGACCAAGGTTAAGGGGGAACCTGCATACCGGTCATTCATTAGAAACAAAGATCAGCATCTCCCAAGGGGTTTTCTCTCACTCACCCTCCACTCCAAAAGTCCCTTCCCACAGCCAACTTTACTGTGCACTTACACGAACTACATTCTCAGTGATCTGGAGAGAAAACTGCACACCTCAAATCCCAGCTTCTCTGCTGCTTCAGGGTCAGTGGAAGTGAGGGCAGACAGACTTTCCAATCAAGCCATGGATGGCTTAGCAGAACCCTGCTTTGGCCTGCACGGGGAGCAGGTGCAGAGGGGTGGCAGGCCTGAGGTATGCAAGGAGCAGGCATCAAAGCTCTGGAAAGTAGTGCTGGGGGCAAACCCTCCCCAACCCTCACCTCCAAACCTAGTGCTATTTTTCTCCCAACTATGCAAATACAAACACAGGTCCTTGGGGTTTTGCATAACAATCTTGATTGTTCATAATGAGCCAGCCCTAGATTTGCAAGCTTGTGTAGTGGGAAGGCAACTTTTGATGTTCTCAGATGCTCTGGAAATGGCCGGAAGAGGACAGAGGATACTGAACCTGGAGAGGGGATGGTGAATGCCAGATGGAGCAGCTTACCGTGGCAGTGACTATGGCTCTTTAGTTCCAAGGCACAGAACCTGGGGTAGGCTGTTGACAGCCTTCCGCTTGTGGGGCTTTTGCTGATTGACTGACTGATCGATTGATTGACTGATTTCAATATTGGAAAATGATCCCAGGGCCCTCATACTAAGCTATGTCCCCAGCCCCTTTTTATTTTATATTTTGAGACAGAGGTTCACTAAGTCACTAAGTTTTCTAGTCTGGATTTCGACTTGCCATCATCCTGCCTCAGGTCCCACTGGACCTAATTCCTGTACTGGAATTAGAGGAATGCACCATTACGTGTACCCCTTTTCCCCTTTGAGTGCTGAATCCACCCACCCTGGAACTACTCTCTCCAGAAACCTGCTTCTGTGAGCAAATCAGATGTTCTTTCTAGTCTTAAATGTTGGTGATTATGTTCCTGGCAGCTAATGCTGACTGGTGCTGTTGTTACCTGCACGGTACAGAGAAGCAATTAAGCTTTGCCCAGGGATCTCGGCATGAGAAGGCCAATGCTCCTCTAGCCCAACTCTTAATGCTCTCCCAGTAATTCTCTAAGTTCACCAGGCTCCTGATGACAATCGCAGATTCCTTTTACTTGACTCCCACAGGTTCCACCAGGAACTCAAGGTTGGGGTCCTAGAATCTTCATGCAAAACCCCATGTGGAAAGTCACTGTCCTGGGCCATCTCCCCACCCATCATGCTCATTTCTTCCCGAAGTGCATGCTTTCTCCAGTGCTTTAGGATCCAGACAGCATCTACATCTCTGCCAGATTCTAGAGGCGTGACCTTGAGCCAGTTTGCTAGCTTTTCTGCACCTCAGTTGTCTCACCTATGAGAGGGTCCTATCTCTGGGCACAATGCTCGTCATGTACTTCCTGCAACATCTCGGGCAGTCTTCAATAAAGATGCCAAATGTATGGTGTGAGCAAAATATATAATAAGCATTTAAATTAGAAGTTAAAAATTTTATTACAGTAAAAGACACATTTCCATTGACCCCCTAAAAAACTCCCCCTCGGTTTCAACACTTATCCACCATGCTGGCCGCCTTCTGAAACATTTCCCAAAGTCCTTTTTCTTCAGTGTCTTTAGGTGTGTTGTCCTGAATGCCTCGATGTACTTAATCCATTGAAAATGTTGACCATTCATGGTCATTTTGGTTTTAAGGAAGGGCCAGGAGCCACATCGTGCCATACCCAGTGAATGAGATAAATGAGAATGCCCTGTCATGTTTTTATTTGGCATAAATTACTACAGATGTTTTGAATCAATTCAATATATGAAGACAGTCACAGCAGCACAACAAAAGACACTGATGAAAGAGTACAATGCTTCCAGAATTGCTCCAGAAAGTGACCAGAAGGATGAGATAAGTGTCTCTGAATTGACTGGGAATATTTTGAGCGCAATTCCCAGCACTGTGTCTTTTACTATAATAAATTTTTAAAAGTTAAACACCCATGTATTAACATAAAATAATCTTCTTGTGAATTACTTTATCACAAATTTATAGAGCAATTTATTTCAACTTAAAGACTTAAAATTTTTCACTTTAGAAAAAACATAGAAAAGCTGGGGCCCAAGTTGTGATACTGTCTCACTTTGTTTTACAGGAGGCATGGAAATTGACACAAGAGAAAGCAAGACATATTGTCAAGAAGTCCACGACCATGGTAAGCGGTCATCAGATAAAACCCCTGCCTTTCTCTGGGTATGCCTTCCCTTCCCTTGCCCTCCTTCTACACCCCAAAGGCTGGGGCTGCTTTGGACACAAGCCTGCCCACTGTTTGCCCTAATTTCTTGGTGACTAAAATAAAAACATGAGCTCCTTTCCACAATTTCCTCCTGCCTTCTCGCCTTTAGGAGGGTTTCCACCTCAGCACTACTGACATTTGGGGCGCAGTACTCCTGTGGTAGGGGCTGCCATGTGCCTTGTGGGGTCCAGCAGCATCTCTGCCCTCTAGTCATCTAACACCAGCAACCCATCCATCCCTCCCCAGACAGGATTATCAAAAATGTCTCTTGGCATTGCCAAACGGCCTCTGAAGGGTAAAATAACCCCCGGGGAGAACAATCCTCTCCCCCAGAATTCTTCAGGAAGCATGTCTTCCTGCCCCTCCCGTTTCCTACAAATGTGACCTCCGGCTTGGTCCTCAACTTTGCTGTGCCTGATTGGAGCCAGGAGGCTGCTAATAGAGTGCCTGTGTGCAAAGCACCTGCTACCAGGCCTCAGGCTTACCAAGTACTGGGTAAACTTAATGTCATCACTGTTCATCTCCCCTAATTTCATTTGTCCTCCTTGCAATGATGTTTCCAGTCAAATAAGTCATCAAAGAGTTAGGAATTTGCTCTGGTGGGAAAATCGGCCCCAGCTAAAAAGGCAGCAGAGAAGCAGAACTTCAAAGCACAGTATCATCCTCAGTGCTGGAGATCTGGGCAGGAAAGATGCATTCACCCCCAGAGAGAGGGCGCCAACCTCACCCTGGACCTCCCTGCAGACCTCCCTCCTTGCTCACTCTGCTGCAAGGCACTGAGGTGTTATTGATTTGGCCACATGAAAATAAAAGGAAGGAAAATCACTTAGGTCACAGTTTACAGGATTAAGCAAATAAAAACACAGGATGGCCAATTAAATTTAAACTGTAGGGAACCAGTGAATATTTTTTTCTTAGTGTAAGCATGGCCAATACAATAATTTTATCTGAAATCCTATGTGGGGGAGTCATAGGGGTTTTGATGTACAAGGTTGATCCGTGTTAAATAGCAACACGCAGGCATTTCTACATAATTGATTAATCAATCACAATGTCTGCTTCACAGATCATTATTTAATTCAGTGAATAATTAAAGGCTGGCAGTAGCCAGTTCAGCTAATCTGCTTATATTGTTGGATACTGCCACCTTCAAAACTGTGGAGAAAAACATAATGTGTCTTTTATCCTTCTCAGCATGGGTCTAGAAACTTATTTTCAGGTCATTGTTTATTTGATTAGCACAAACTTCCTTGGCATTAACTCAAAGGCTAATTAGGATTTTGCATTTTTTAAATTTCTGTCACCAGGATTGAAAGCATAATTTGAGAGGCAGGATTCCAATAATGACTAGCCAGAAGCCAAAAAAAATTCCACTGAACATTTCAACAATTTTTTTTAAAACTGCCCAATTTATTTACTCTCAGGGTTAAAACTATCAAGGAACAAAATTAATCAGAAAATGCAAATGAGCACCTCCAGAAAACTTCTCAGAGAATATGAACTAGAGCTAATTCCACCATGATGGCTGATGGAACTAAGAACCTAAGCGGGAAAGCAACACGAAGTGGGTTTTCCAGTACAGCGTGTCAGGCTGTGAACACCTAGACCAGAATCATGAGTCATGTTTTTCAGAAGGCAAGAAAATGCCCCAGAAATATTCTGGATCTCCTGGGAGCTTTGCATGGATTTAGAGAGTGCCAATTCACAGGTCACAGAGCACCTGGGTTATAGAATCAACCATAATTTTCACCACTACAAAATACAGAGAATTTTTGCTGTACACAGAAGAGGACTGGAGCTTAGTAATCTGCTTACTCTGTGTAGCTATTCAGTCAGAAAATCATCTCTGAAGTCCAGAGCTAGCTATTTCTAAGTCCAATACCCTTTCTTCAATGCCAATAGCTCCCCAGCCAAGCTTCTTCAGTGCTAAACTCGAGGGCATTGCTTATACCTCAGGCCTTGTGGATAAGGGAGTGATTCGGGAAAGCCTGTGCAACTGAACACCAGGACCCTGGTCACAATGCTGCCTGCTTAGTGGAGTCATTTGGGAGGACTTTACAAATTTCTGATGCCCAAACCCCAGCTCAGGCCAATTAAAACCAGGCAATAGAATACACCAAAAGGAACTTTAAGGAACTTCACCACACAGAAACTCAATTTTGGTTTCGCTGCCTGCAGAAAGGTGCTTACTCTCTCCCTTTGACCTTCTCTTTATGCCATTCACCACAATTTTCTCTATGCCTGATGTGTTTGCTGTTCTGCATTCATTTAACACCATGGTATGGAGGCAGCTCGGGAGGCAAGCGGGTTCTGGTAGAATAGATTGCAAACTGAAGATGCTGTTTGCCTCCTGTCTCCAAGGACATCCCAGACTCGAGGTTTTCCCTTTAGATGGGATGAGATGCAGCCCCATCCAATATTTTAAATCTATTCCTGAATTAGTAACACCCCGTATTTCTGTCCCTGTCTAGCAAAGTTCAACTTGGGGGAACTAAAAAATGTGCAAGCAAGAATGTCTAGGTCCATCTTGGTTTTCTTTGCAAGTAAATTGTTCCAAGGTAAGAACAGAGCGTGGGAGCAAATGTACCTCCCATTCTATGTGATGAAAGACCAGATAATCAAAACCTCTGTCTGAACAGCAGGCTTTCTGGGCATCTGTGGACAAGTTACATCATCTATCACCTAATCCCTAGCCCAGATTTCTGCACAATGAGCATCGGAGACAGCTGCAGCCTTAGGATGGATTTTGACAGTGAACAGCTGGGCAATTATAAAATTTTATCCTATTGTGCCTCTTGTATAGTAATTATAAGACTGTTCATATAAATTCGTGTGCATGTTGGTGATCGTCAGAGTTAAAAATCTACACTGTCATTATGATAATTAGACTGAGACCTCCGGACTAAAATGAATATTAAAAGAAGTAGCTCAGACATCCAAATGTGACCTGACTTTGGACTCTGGGTCCCAGAATGTGTCCATACTCCAAACTGCCACTGAATGCTTTGCATAATCTCAGTGAGTGTTTGTCTTACTGTGTGACTATAGTCCTGGCCTCCATCCGACCCCAAGGCTTTGCTGGGTTTTCTGAACACTTCCTCTTTCTGGTACCACTCCCCCCACCCTATGTTACAGCAGATGTTCCCAACCTGTGGCAATTTGGGGGATGAGGGTATTTGACAAAGTTCGAAGGCAGAGTTTTAAAAATCATTTTTCCTAACAATTTTTTTCATAATAGCCCAAAACTGACAACATTCTCAATCTGTGTTTCACACAATGGAATACTGAACAGCTATGAGAAAATGAATGCACTTCAGGTACTTGCAGCAACATGGAAACAAAAGAGATAAAGCATAAAAAGAGTGCCAGCTATATGATCCCATTCATATGAGATTCAAGAACACATACAAATACAGTCAGGTGCCACATGATGACATTCCCGACAACAGGCCACAGGAGGGTGAGCCCTTGTGGTCCCTGGAGACAAGTTTGTGCTGCTGGCACCTAGTGAGTGGAAATATAGCAAGCACAAGGACAGGCCACACACCAAGGACTGGACATTCAGTCCCTGTGGCACTAGTGCAAACCCTGCAATGTGACTCCAGCATCCCTCTCTCCTAGCCCTGGAGATATCCACTGAGATGTGAATGTGATTCCTTGGTTTGACACCTTCAAGGGTTCTCTAAGATCCCAGGGTGACAGCTGGGGGGGGGGACTATTCTCTGTGCCATGGCAGGAGGTAGCGAGGTGGTTAGGGGTGGGTGGGCGCTGGGAAGGGGCACCTGCAGGCTGAGGAACCAGTGGCACCACAACATGGGAGGCAGAGTGAGTATGGACTGCAGGGCAGAAATGGGAGGTAAATTAAGATAAGCAGGATGATTCTAGAAAGAAAACTCAGAGATCAAGGCTACGGGATTCTCAGATAGGAAACCAGTTCTCAAACTAAACATGTCTTTTTATTGTCTTTTGTTTTCTTTGTCTCTCTCCAGAAATATCTCAAAAATGGTTCTGATATATGCTCATTCCCGTTTTTGGCCAAGATCTGTCAGAAAATTAAAGTGTACGTATGTATGCTCTTTCTACCTTTGAAGTGTATGGTGACATCTCTGCTTGCCTCTAAATACATTAAAATGATTTTCACATCCAAGAAGCATCTTCCTAAAGCTGGTGCTGCTTCTGGCCCAAGCAGGGCTTGCACAGAGACTAGTTGGTGAGTTAGCTCCAGTAAAGCCACACTGGAGATACACAGGACAGGGGAGAACCTGTGAGCCTCCGAGCCCGCTCTGTAACGTGCAGGGTGCCAGCCACCTGTCTCTGCAACCCTGACATCCCCTGTATGACACTGGAGACAGTGCACCCTTGCCATAGAAGACACAGACCCAGTTGTCCACAGTTTATGACTGGGACTCTGAACGTCTGCAGGAGGTTGGAAGTGGTCTGTTTTCTTCACAGAGCCCAGCAGGCTGTTACCTGAATCAGACACATAGAACATGATTCCAGATAGAAGGACACTGGCCAGAATTCCAAAGTCCCCCATCTCGGTGTAAAATCCCATTTCTAGCTCTACTTTGCATCTAGGGTTAAATTAGGTGTCATAGAACCATTGATCAAAATGTGAAGATATAAACAGTGACTCAAGAGGACACTGGACAAAGAGGCAAAATAACATAGGTTCTCCCTTCCCCCATGTGTTAGTCAACTTTCCATGACTATGATAATTACTTGAGATAATCAAGTTAAAGAGAAGAAAGGTTTGTGTGGGCTCATGGGTTTGTAGGTTTAAGCCCATGACCCTTTGATCTTGTTGCTTTGGGCAGACAAAGGCCTAGTATGTCAGGGCAGGAACACATAGCACAGTTCATCCCACGGCCAAGTAGGAAAGGAATGGAGGAAGACACCAGGATCCCCAGTGCCCTCCTGCAGTCATTTAGACCAAACCATCCACTCCAAACCCTGATTCTTTCACTCTCCCTCTTCTGTGAGAGCCCCTATTCCTTTGGCCCCTGCTGCTCCAGCCTAGCCCTCACAGGAGGTAGAGCTCAGACCTCAGAATATGCAGAGTGAGAACACCTGCACATCAGGTCTGAGAGGCTGTAACAGTTTCCTGTGGCTGCTGTAACAAAATGCTGTAAACCAGGTGGATTAGACCAACAGAAGTTTATGCTGTCTCAGTTCTGAAAGCCAAAAGTCTAAAATCAGGGTGGCGGTAGAGCCAGGCTCCCTGGAAGACTGAGCGGATTACTTCCTGCTGTCTTCCTAGCTTCTCCTGGTGGCCTTCGACCTTTTTACTTCTTGGTTTGCAGCCTCATCAAGCCAATCTCCACCTCTCATGTTCCTATGGCCACCGTTCCAAGGTGTCTCTTTTCCTGTGATAAGGACCCCAGTCCTAGTGGATGAGGATGACCCTAATGGCCTCATCTTCATTTGCTCACATCTGCAAAGATCCTGTTTTTAAATAAGGTCACTTTCACAGGCACTGGGGCTAGACCTTCAACACTTCTGTGAACATAAATCAGCCCATACCAAAAACTTTCACTAATGCCCCGCCATCCTTTATCTCTTGGGTTTCCTGGGAGCTAAGGCCCCTGATCATCTCTCAACTGCTGTGAAAACATCCAGAGAGAGGAGCAAGCAGCTGTGATGCTGACCCACATTCACAGGCTCTTAAGGAACCGGGAGTTACAAACTTTTCCCGGCTCATCTGCCAGCAAAAGCCCTCTCTGGCCAGCTGTGCTGGCTGCTGGCTGGGATCCCAGAAACAGTAGCACTTCCGCTTTTGTGGATGAGGGAGAGATGCAAGAGCCTCAGGGACCAGAGCGGAGAAGAGAGGGCAATTGGACAGGAAAGATGCTGGCGGTCATCATGCCTCGCTCCTCTTGGATTGGGACCCCTGCCCCTCCTTAGCGAACACATCGCTGAGTTTTCCATGTTAGACACAGACCAGCAGGACCCAGTAGTCCCCAAGTCACAACTATTCAATTGAACCACTTCTGCAAAATTAAATTCAAGAGCATCTGCAGCCAGGGAGTATCTTGGTCCAATTTAAAAGGGAAATTATTCTTTTATGAAAAAGAAAAGCAAAAACAATGTGGGTTTTTTTTCCTCTTTTATTCAAAATACTTGTGGCCTGAGTATAATTTGCACCAGCTCACAGTTCATTCACTGCTTTGTGATTTACAAAACTCACTTAAATACAGCCCCATTTATTCTTCAAAACAATCTCTGGCTCAGTAATAATAATAACTACAATTTATCCAGTGTTATCTGTTTCACCAAGAGCAACCCACTAAGGCAGACATCATTTTTGTTACCCTCCAAGGGAGAAAGTTATTTGCCCAAAATTATAGAGTAGGCAATAGATAAATATCACCTTTGAAGCCAACATCTGATCCTCCTTGGCACCCTGAAGCCCTAGTCCTACTCTTCATATAAGAGATTTTAAAAGCCTAACCCATTCTGGTGAGTTGCATTCATTTGCTTAGAGATCCTCAGCACTGCAAAGTGCTCTGAATTCAAAAGAACCTCAGGTAAATCCTAGACAAGGCTCAAATGCCCTTGCCCTGCAGGAGACTGTCCTAGCTGGGAAGCCATTTGCCATTTAGAAGGCAACAGTCTGGGAGTGGTAGGGGAGGGGAAATGCTTCCTTGTAGAGTAGATTGGTTGGATAGGTTGTCACATCAGGCTCTATGGATACCAGGGCTCATACTTGGGGATCAAAATTGCCAGCTGATGATATCCAAATGCCTCTAGAACTCCAGCATGAGTGGTTGGAGACAGTAAGCAGAATAGGTAAAACGACATGCATTCAACTTGTAATGCCAGGTTCATTGACTGGACTCCAAACACACTCTCCTGGTGGTCCTCACATCAGTGGTCCATGCCCTCTACAACTTCAGTTATTCCACCCCCACCCCCACGTGGGCCACGTCAAATAGCAGAGAGAAAACGCTCCTGGGAAGTGCAGAGCCGAGACTGGCCAAGCTTGGCTGGCAGTCTCACTCGGCACGCAGACCCTGAGCTTTATTTTTAGATGAGCCCTCTGTCGCATGCATTCAGCACAGCCATCTCTGAAAATGTGTCTGTTTCATTTTACAAACATCATTTCCTTTTTCCTGAGCCCACCAGGGTATTCTGTTTTCTCTCTTCTAGATCTATACAAACTTCTATGCCATTCAAAGATGCCGACTCAGACAAATACAGTGTTTTCCCAGTAAGTATTATTCCAAATACCCAGATGTTCGCTGGATATTATGTTACTCTCTACAGATTTCTTTCCCTTAATAAGACAAGACTGAGTTTCATTTGGGTGCATTACTAGTTTGGTGGAAAAATACATCATTTCACAATGTTCAGTGACTTTCTAGCTTCATAACAATACATACCCCATCAAAGTAAATCTTTTTCTAGTCTAGCTGGAATTCTCCATAGGAGCTACTATCATGTTGGAAGGTTTTGGGATTCATTTTGGAAATTCTTAACCCTACTTTACTTTTTTTAAAGTACACATATGTGTGTGTTTGGTTGGGAGCTGATAGGGTGTCTGATGTTTTCTGGGAAAGCAAACAAGAAGATAATGTATGACAATCTTCCAAAATTGTGGGATCAGATGGATTTAGGAATGCAGGAAATTAAAAATTGTTTGATGTTATTGGGATGCTTAATTCTTTTAAAGCAGCCAGATCACACACATAAATCCACATAATTATCAATTGAGCTAGATTATTTTTTAATTATCCTATAAACTGCCTAACCATTTGGCCAAAATAAAGAGAATTATATTAGACCCTGAGAAGATTCCCAGAGGAAAGTTTGGAAGTTGGATGGTCCTGCTGTGTTTGGAAGTGTATGTTAATACACATGCATGAACACATGTACATACAAAGATAGACACCCATGAACATTTACACACATGTGCCACATTCACACACATATATAACACACTTGCACATATATGTACACACATGCACACACATGCACCCCGACACACCTGCATACAGTCACACACGTACCATCACACACAGACACACACACAGCCCACATCCCACCTGTAATTGGTCCTGCTGTGATATTACCCTTCACCTCCCATAGCATGTCTTATAATAATCCTCATTTTCTTAATGCTCACCAGTGATCCTAGGCCGTATTTGAATTAAAGACAGTAGAGGTCAATGCCCTCAGACAACTCTGATTAATCTTCCTGTGGATAACATCAAAGCAATTCGCAAGCCATGTGTGCTCTTTAATTTCAGACGCTGCGGGGCTACCACTGGCGAGGGAGAGACTGTAATGACAGCGACAAGACTGTGTACCCAGGCAGAAGGTAACTCCGTCAGGCTTTGAAAATGACCTCCAGCAAAGCAGGCAGGAGGAATCATTCCTTCCAGGCATCCATGATTCCCACTTAGAGAAGAGAACTCCATGCCTCAATAGCTCAGTGAAAAAGAACAGCGTTCATTCATGCATTCATTCATTCCCTGGGCCAAGAGACGCTTATCAAGCACCTAAAATGTGTGAATCACTTTGCATCACGTTAGTGGTAAAGGAAATAGAAATAAGCCCCTCCCCAAGGGCATCTAGGAGTGGAAAGAAAGCATGTCACACTTTAGTCCTAAATTGATGTTCAACCATTCACATCAAAAAATCAAGATGCCACCCTTCACTTACACTGTGACAGCAGTGCAAATGCATTAAATTCACCAGATGTGTGGCATTTTAGGGACACAATTCAAACCATCCCCCCACTTTCTAAATAAAACAGAGATCATGTGCCCACTATGCTCACCAGCGCCGTCCCCACCTATGCAGTCCCTGAGAAGTGCTCACCATGGAGAGACTGGGTTGGGCCCAGACTTCCTCGCAAAAACCCCTCACTGAGCTAAAGGCAAAGAGCCGGGCACACAGAGAAGCATGAGGTGCACTAGCTGGAAGAACACCGTTGCCTTTCAGTGGTATGCCCTGTAGCACTCATCCATCCATCCTTGCATTCATCTGAGTTGAGCTCATGCCAAAGATCAATGCCGATGTTTCTTTCTTAGGCCGGACAACTGGGATGCCCAGCGAGACTCCAACTGCAATGGCATCTGGGTAAGCAGCTAACTTCCAATTTGACGCCCCATGTCTTACTTTCTGCTCTCCCTGAAGGCCCATTGCCTATGTGCTAGTGCCACATAATGAAGGGAGCAACAACCTGCAGTCATTGTCTTGCTGCTGCTTGGAAGAGGGTATGGACTCCTCACCACATGCGAAGAACATTGATGATGGAACACAAGCTGAGGCTCTGTTGCATCCCTTCAGCCTTGCTGGTGGTCACCCAGGTCCAACACAGTGAAACAAAGTGGTGTAGTGTTAGGAAAGCTCACAGCCACTCACCCTACTGTCAGCACAAGCCATGCCTTGACCACTGGTACAATGCAGCCATTTTTCTGTTTCATAAACCTCATCAGCAGAGCGGGGCTTTCCCATGCTCACCCCACCACCCACACCTCAAGGCATCAGACTCCAGCAATAGTGGGTTCACAGCTTCCAGGAAAAGAGAAGGAAGCAGAAAAGCCAGTCAGGTACTACTATGAACACAGTGAGGACAGAAGAACCATACTTTGAGTGTCTTAAATTTACATGAGTTGCAGGATCTTCATGAAGATATTAGTTAAGCTGGGCAGGAGGTAGGGGCATCCCAAGTTTGAACCCAGCCTGGGCAATGTAATGACTTAGTGAGATCCAGGCTTGAAATAAAAAATAAAAAAGTTCTGGGATGTCAGGTCAATACAAAGTCTTAGGTTTAATCCCCATCCCACAAAGAGAGAGAAAGAGGGAAAGGAAGGAAGGAAACCAGCTTACAAATGCAAGGTCATGAACGAAAGTAACCAATTACTTAGAACACTAAATAAATTCCTAACACAGTACTCAAGTCTCATTAATTCAGATTCCTTTTTTTAAAGACCTTTTATCAGATTAACCAGAAGTGCTTACATGGAAACAGGTCCTGATTGCAGCCTGGCCTCTCCCACTCAGCCTAGAACACTCTACAGCTCCCAACCACTCCTCGCACTCATATAAGCAGAAGTGATATAACCAAGGATCCCAAAGTTTAATATTCTTTAAGCTCAAAGTAAACCTCATCAGCAGAAGTTTGCTCTGCTCATCATTTGCTTCCTTTATCCGTCTGGACAAAGGGGAGAAGCTTCCTATAAATATCATCCTCTCTCCAGGACACTAATAGTCCAGGTTCATACCAGTGGTCTCCTACTATATTTATTTAGCACCTGTAGTTTCTGATACATGGAAAGGGTGACAGAGGACTGTCCTCAGGCACATTACTCTTCATGGAGGAAGAGACCCCTCCCCTACAGCTTTAAAGTATCAAGACCCCCCAAGGCGGCTTTTGTTCTGATAACCCCAAGTTTGCTTGTCCTATTAGAGGACAAAGTCACTGATCCATGCTGGGGCTGCCATGTTTGTCCCATGGTCCCACCATAGCTTCTGGTATTGTGTGCCTCACACATATGGAAAAGGCCACGCAAACACCAGAGGAAACCCAACTAAGCTCAGAAGGGCAAAACCAGAGGTTCCCAGGAGTAATGGGAGAAACTCACCTCACCGCCATGCCTATGCCTTCCCCAGAGGAAGAGTGGCCCCAGAATCCCAAAAGCAGGAACAAAGAGGGGGCATTAGCACCATCAAGGCCACATTGCCCAGGACAGTGATTGTCCATCTCGGACCGTCTCTGACCATCAGGCACTCTCATCTCAAAGACTTCTCATCTAGAAGCCTTTGGCCATGTAACTCAGTTGCACTTACAGGTCCCACTTTCCTTCCAGGTATCTTAGCCTTGGAACGATTGCCATCAGGGTCGGACCTTTCTTTGTTGTTGGGGTTGTCTTATAAATGGTAGCATGTTTAGCATTCTCCTTTGCCTCTGACCACTAGATGCCAGGGTCATTCCTACCCAGTAGTGACAACCACAAATGCCTCTAGGCATGACCAGTGTCCCCTGGGTTAGCCGTAGGGTGAAGAGGAAACTCACCTCTGGTTGAGTTGCTTCTCTAGAATCATGAGTCATCATGGCCTGGAACTGCAGGACACAGATGTTCTGCTCAGAGACTGCAGAATTCCCCTGACCTGTGTTCCAGTTCCTTACCCGCCTCCCAGTGCTCTGAGGAGGGACTCCCAGCTGGGGGTTCTCTTCCAGAAGTTGTCTCCCATCCCTGTGAAAAGGAGGCAAGGTCTCTCCCTATTCCTGCCCTCAGCTCCTGTTAAGCCCAGCTCTCACACACATATACCTGTGTTGGATTAGGGGCTTGAGAAACTTTTTCGAGACTTTTATCTATTGATTTATCTTTGCACTTGCAAAGCCAGCTGGGAAGGATTTAGTGTATGCATCTCTTCACTTGAAAAACATACACAGCTGATCTCATCATTCCTCTTCTAAAGGGTGTTGATCCCAAAGACGGAGTTCCCTACGAGAAGAAGTTCTGCGAAGGTAAGCACTAGGGATGTCTGTGCTTGTTACAACACAAAGGGCCTCTCTGGTCATGTCAGATTGAAATGACCAGACCATTCCGAGAGGAAGTTCCTGAGTCTCACGTTAGGGTGACTTATTTACACTTACGTTCATGACAGAGAATGACTTAAGAAAGGCACAGGAAAAGAGACAGAATCTAGAAAATGACACATTTAATTTGCTTAATGGGCTCTTTTTTTCTTGGGGACTGGAAACTTTAATGATAATGCTAGAAAAGCTTGCAGGATGGATAAAGCTAACTGGAATCGGGGAATTTTCCGAGTTAAAAAAAAACAAGGAGAGGTGAGAACGGAAATGTGTTATGACTGCATATCCTCATCACTAGTGTGCAAGGTCAGGCACCTGGACTTGGCTGACGGGAGGGATCCCCACATCTGCCAGGCTAGAGATGCAGGTCTGAGGGACCTGGGGGAGATGACAAGCCCTGGCCTGCAGAACTTCCCAAAGGTGACTGCCGAGCAACAAACAGCTCTGTTCCCCGAATGCCCCTGTACCTCAGATAGCTGAGCCACCAGTACAGTCTGGAGAAAGCTCAGCACTCCACGTCGCCATAAACTCACCCCAAGAGCCTCAACACAGACCCAGGGTGACGCTGCTGCTCTATTAGGTGATGCATTTCCCCACTTACAGAAACACTTCCTCCCTCCCTCATGCTCTTCTTCACTCTAGCTATTCTTACTGTGCACCGAGGCCTCTATCTGGCTCTGTACTTCTAAGACAAAAAAAAATGCAGTCCTTTCTTTGATGAGCTTCAAGTCTGTTTGCCTATAAGCTGTCAGAGGGGCAGAAAGCAGGACAGGAAATGTAAAAGCCCATTCCATGTGCATGCAGTCGAGAAACATTAGTTTGGTGAATAAAGAAATGGACAAATAAGTTAAAGAATGAATACAGGGCCCAGTCCTGTATTCCCTCAGTCCCTCAGTCATGGAGCACTTGCCTAACATTTGAAGCCCTGGGTTCAATTCCCAAACATGAACAAAAAAGGAAAAAAATGATATATAATGCAAATCTAAGGGAAGCCCTGAACAGTTTGGCCTCACTATGGACAGCCTCTTGGAGTCCCCATGTCTCACCTCTCACAGGATATCTCAACCTCCTCAGTCCCCACTGTGCGGCATCCCTGCTAGGCCAACAGCTGGCCTCCCTCAAGGATGAAGAAAAGAGGCTCTCTAGGAGCATGGATTTGTTCTCCAGGGTTGCAAGGATGTGGGAAAGTGCACCTGCAAGTGAACAATCGTTGCCTTGGCATCAGACTAAATGTCTCTTACCTCCAGTCACAGGCTGCTCGGTAGCCTTTCTGACTCAGTGGCTCCATTAATCAGCCAGAATTATCCACCTACTGCTTCCATGTGTATGAAGTAAGGGCTTTAAAAGACCATAACATCTTTGAAAAATCAAAACTGCCCCATAAGGTCATTAGCTCCTAAAGTGAATTACAGTGGAAGTTGATGTGTTTTCCAAGAAAACTATTTCCAGAACAAAAATGCAGAGCATATTTCTGAGTCCAGATAGAGTTCGGATTCATTTATTCATCCATCACTCACTCGGGCTGTGGCACGGCAGCTGGTCTTATACTGAGCTGGGAAACCCACCCGCATGTGTACAACTTAGCTCGCAGTACCACAGCCTCAGGATTCCTCCAGCTCCCAAACTCTGTGCCCCTCACACCCCAGCCCAGGAGATGTGGCCCCGCATCACTGTCCCCCTGTGCTGCCCGTGCAACACACACTGGGTTCTGCTCGCTCATCATTGCCCAGTTCAGAGCTCCAGCTACTTGAGTGCATAAATAATGAGAATAAATTGTGCTGCCTAGGTTCACAGCCCAGGGGAATCATTTTGCTGGGAGACTCAGCTGGGGCTCATTTTCACATCCCTCCCGAATGGCTCACAGCTTCGCAGATGTCTTTGGTAAGTAATTTGGGCAGTAATCATTACAGATGCACTGCCCTTTGTTCTTGTTTCCCTT
>PVJX010037324.1:0-17027 GCA_004027295.1 Dolichotis patagonum
AATGTGTATTCTGATGTTGTAGGATGGGACACTCTGTAGCCATCTACCTTAGCCCATTTGTACAAAAGTTTGGTTTATTTCTAATATTTCATTGTACATTATTTTTGTCAAGTTGATCTAGCTATTTGTGACAGTGGAGTATTGAGATCCCCCATTTCAGTTGTATTTGTGCTTATTTGATTTTTCATGTTCATTAGTAATTGTTTTATCTAGTTGGGTGCACTGGTATTTGCTGCATATATATTTAAGATTGTTATCTTTCCCTCTTAGATTGTTCTCTTTACAAAGACATAGTGACCTCGTTTGTCTCTCTTAGTCAATCTTGGCTTGAACTCCACTTTGTCTGCAAATACAACAGCTACCGCTGCTTTTTTCTGGGTTCCTGTTGCATGTAGGATTATTTCCTTTGACTTTCAGTCCATGAGTTGTTTTTTTTTAATAAATGTGTTTCTTGTATACAACATATTGTTGGATCTTGCTTCTTGATTAATTCTGCCAGTCTGTTTCTTTTGATTGGTGAATTGAGACCATTAACATCAATGTTTATAACTGACTTTTTCTTGTCATGTTATCTTCCTGTTGTTGGGTCCCTTTTATTGTCCCCTTTTATTGCTTACTTTACCTGGTAGATTCATTCTGTTGAGGTTCATGGAGTTGTAATCCTTGTTATCTTTTTCTAGAATATCCTTCAGAACATTTTGGAGTGTTGGTTTGGTGTTCATGAATTTCCTCAGGTGCTCTTTGGCATGAAAGCATTTTATTTCTCCATCAATTTTGAAAGATAGTTTTGTGGGGCACAGCATTTTGGGTTGGAAGTTGTTTTTTTGTAGGGCTTGAACTACTCCAAACTCTCCTTGATTTGGGAGTTTGTGTTGAGAAGTCACTGTGATTATGATGGGTTTTCCTCTACAGTTGATTTGTTTCTTTTCTCTGACAGTTTTCAATATTTTGTTCTTGTGTTGAATTTCTGGAACCTTGACTGTTATATATATGGCATAGTTTTTTGGTTTTGGTTTTGGTTTTTGGGGGGGGTATTTTGCTCATGGTTAATTAGAGTTCTATATGCCTCACTAATTGGTAAGCCAAATTTGTTTTCCCTGCCAGGGAAGTTTTCTGCCATGACTTCTGTGAAAAGAATTTTTATGTCATTTGTACTCTTTCTTTTTTCATTGACTCCAATCAATCTTGTGTTAGTCTTTTTTGCATCATCTAGCAGCTGCTGGATTTATTTCTCATGCTCCTTTATTATTTTAGGAAAACTTTATTTTTATAATTGCTAACTGAAATCTTGTCTTTTGTATCTAAAATTCTGTCTCACATTGGTTCATTCTGCTCTATATATTTTCAATGGAATTTTTAATCTCCATACATAGCTGTTTGAATCTGTCTCACAGATTCCATTTCTTTCCTGTGTTAGACATTTGTAGTTCCCATCATTTTTCCAGACTCCTCTATTTTTTTTTAAATCTGTATCTGCTCTAGAGCCACCAACCATGTTTTTCATTATGGTCTAACTATCTGACAGATTATTTCTGATTTGATTTTTTCTAGAGCCTCATTCATCTGCTTCGTTACTATTGCCATTAGAGTGTCCAAGTGGGTGGCTTTTGGGTTGCTCCACATCATTGCTCCTTGAGTTTACCTTTGGTGAACTGGAAGTCTGGGTTTGAACCCTGCTTAGAGGTCTTCTTATTTTTTAAATTTTTTTAAGTTTAATTTCTGGGTTATAAATTGCTAGTGTTTAGAACCCTTAGGAAATGACTACTTCTCAGAGATGTCTTCTAAGTGTAGCTAGCTTGTGGGTTTTAAGTCTGTTGCAAGATCCTACTTCTTCAGTTTATTGGAATGAGAAGTTTCTGCCTATTTGGCATAGCCCCTGGTTTCCTGGCACAGGCTTATAGTACTGTTTATAACTCTTAGACAGTCCTCAGTCTTGGCCAGGAAGAACAACTGATGAGAACAATTACATCACCTTCACTAAAGTAGTACAGTCAGCAATAATAATAGCATCAAACATAGCCTAGAAAATGACAAATGTGTTAACTATTAATTTGCCACATTTAACCATATGAATTATGTTTGTGGTTATATAAAAAATCCAAAACAAACTAAAAATTGTATACAGTAAATATATTCTTAATATGGTGACTTTACCCTCAGGGAAGAAAATTTAAAAGGGGTTAGGGATTCCATGTCCCCTCTCCCCCTCCCCACTGCCTAGCAAGTGGGAGCCAGTGAACTACACATCTTGTGAAAAGATTGGCTATGTTATTTAGTATGAGCTCTCCATATACAAAGATAAGGACAACCATTTGGAAGAAAACAAGAGACAATATGACAGATAGTGAAGATTTCTGGTTGTCTAGCTTTGAAATTTATGCTTTCTTATGTCCCATTCTGTTCTGTTTTGTTGTGTTTAATTTTACTCCCTTTTAAAATAAAATAAAATAAAATTAAATTAAATTAAATTAAATTAAAAAGGAGTTAGGGAAATAGAATAAGAGGGAGAGATTAGAAGCAAGGCTGAAGGACAAAGGCCATTATGAGAATTTTGGGAAACTGGTAAAGAAGACAGGAGGGAAAGAGAGAAGGAAGACATAAAAACAATAACAGAACAACAACAATAAAACTAGAAAGACTAACATATAAACAAGAACAATCAGGACAAAAAGGAAAAAACAATTCATGAGAAAAGACAAAGAAGGAAAAAAAGTCCACTTTAGGGCATGTCTCTTCCATTGCTGGTAGACAGATTGAAAAAAGAGAGCCATAGTCTGTGTTAATTAACCCCAGCTATCCAGTTGTAGATAATCCCAGGAAGCTTGCACCTGTAGTTCCACTGAAGTCTAGGTTTATTGCTGGCTGTGAGGCTGAAACCTGTAACACCCTGTGTGCCTCCTGCCAACTTGAACTCAGCTCCCTCCTGGCTTTAACTCAACCCTCCTGCTGACTTGAACTCAGTTCCACTTTACCCTGAGACTGAGAGTTGCTAGGTGGAGCCCGTCTGCAGTGGCTCTGAGTTCTGAACTCAGTTTCTCTCCAAAAAGGTACCAGCCAATCACCTTCTTCTGGGGGACATCTAAACCTAAATAACTCACCAGCCACCACAGTCCACCATGTCCACCACCCCACTCCACTAGTATGTTTCTCCATGGAGGGTTGCCAGTAGTCACTGTGTGTCTGCAAGTTTTAGCTCCCCCTCACACACACTGAGTCAGAGCTCCACTTGCGAGAAAGTACCACTTGCCACCCCCTTCTGCACTGAGGTCGCTTTCTTCACTCTCCCCTTGGACTTCAGTTTTCACTTCAGATCCTTGCTGGGTCCTCCACCCCTCCTTCTGCTCCTCATATTGCTATATTCCAGCATCTGGACCCCAAATCTATTCAGCACTGAGGAGGAAGTTATTTCTCTGATGTTTATTACTTTGCTGTCTTCCCAGAAGTTAGGACCACTCTTCTTTTCTACTGTAAACATTTACCACTCTAAATTTCCCTCGCAATGCTGCTGATCATCATGCTTTGGTATGTTTTCTTTTTCTTTTTCACTAACTTCTATGCTTTTGTGAGATTTTCTCACCGACCCATTGACTGTTTAGAAGTTGCTTAATGTCCACATGATAGAATGACTTCTGGCTTGTTCCATTATGGTCAGAGACTATTCCCTAAATAATTTCAATTCTTTTCATTTTATTTTGGTTTGATGATTACCTAGCATGTGCTCTATCACGTGGTACTTGTCTTTCTGCAGCTGGATTATTTCACTTGACGTGAAAACTTCCAGTTGCTGCAAATGACAGGATTTCATTTGGCGGGGAGCTGGATAGTATCCCATTGTGTACATGTACCACATTTTCTTTACCCATTCATCAGTTGGTAAACATTTAGGGTTTTTTTCCATGAGCATAGGATGTTTCCATTTTTATGTATCCTTTTCAACTTTTTAAAATCAATGTTTAATGCTTTTTGTAATTTTTTTGGCCCTTTGGTTAGATTTACTACTGGCTTTTTTTGGTAACTATTGCAAATAGGATTGGTTTCTTGATTTCTATTTCAAATAATTTGTTCATGATGTATAGCAATGCTAGTGATTTTTGTATGTCAACTCCACATCCTGAAACTTTGATGAATTCATTTATTAGTTCTATTAGTATTTTGGTGGAATCTTTGGGGTTTTCCATTTATAAGCTCATGTCATCTTCAAACAATAACAATTAGACTCCTTTTTCAATTTGCATGGATATCTAGGAATTTGTCCATTTCTTCTAGGTTACCAAATTTGTCAAAATATAGTTGTTCATAATTTCTATGGATCTTCAGTAATTCTACGGTGTCAGCTGTAATGTTTCCTTTTTCATATCTAATTTATTTATTTGAGTTTTCTCTCTTTTCTTTTTTTTTCAGTGCTGAAAATTAAACCCAGGGTCTTCACTCTGGGTTACATCCCTAGTTATTTTTGTTTTTTATTTTTCAAGACAAGGAATCACTATGTCACTAGGCTGCTCAGGCTGGCCTCTTGCCTTGGTCCCCTAAAGGATTGTCAATTTTTACTACTTACAGTTCTTGAAGAAACCAAAGAGAAATGGGATTGAACCCACTTGTCCTACATGCTGAAATTTCTATAACCATTTGCAGGTTATCGAGCATCCATGAAAACCCAAACAAATTAATACCAACTTTACTTGTAATATAGCTAAAGGCTGTCAATCAATACAATGGAAAGTAAGCAATGAAAAGGAATGAACTGCCAATACAGAATACAATGCCCACGTCTTCCAATAATTATGCTGAGTGAAAAAAATACATGCTATAGATTCTATTTAAAGGTATTTCTTTTTCATGTGTGTGATGCTTGGGATTGAACTCAGGGCCCTGTGCATGCTAGACAAGCACTCTACCACTGAGCTACATCCCCAGCCCTGAATGTATTTCTTAAATTAAGTTCCTAGGACAGAAAGGCAAGGAGAGATGGGACAGGATATTAGGGCACATAAAGGCACATTTGAGGTAGTAGATACGTTGATTATCTTGAGCCTAGTGATGGTCCCATATGTGTCTGTACATGCCAGACCTTATCATTACATCTATTTTTATAAAAGTATTATTTACAGTAGCTTGGGAAAATGAAATAGTTTACATATATCAAAATATGTGCAGAATCTGAAAGGAACAAAACACTAAAGGAGGAAATCAAAGAAGAAAATTGTTATTTATGGTTATTATCTATAAAAAGTTCAAAAGGATCAATTAATTCGTTATTGCCAGAAGGCTCAGAGGAAACTTGGTGATGATTTGACTGGTCTTGGCAGAAATAAAGACAAATCTTTCAGATGCATTTGAGTCTGAAGCCTGGAAACTGGGAAGATGGGGGGGGCAGATTCCATTTTAAGTGATAGATTCTAAGCCTCAAGTAGAAATCTGGGATGTCTTTTGGGTTCCAGATCTCAAGACATAACTGAGTTGTCCCTTTAGAGGAAAAAAGGGAAAGTTTTATTGCCTTTGCTTTCTCGAGGTGTGTGTGTGTGTGTGTGTGTGTGTGTGTGTGTGTAAATAAAATACTAGAACCTTAAACAAGACTGGGCACAGATCTGATTAATCTCTGGGTTCCCCTCACATTTGGCAATGAACGTGAGCCCCTAATCCTTTCTGACTTAATGAAAGAGCCTCCCTTGCCATGTTGAGCCTCAGTTTCCTCATTTGTAAAATGAACAAAGCAAACCTACCTCTGAGGGTTGTTATGAAGATTCAGGGAACATGATTCTCGAAACTTACCTGGCCAAAAAGTAGATGCACAAATGGGTGTCCTGTATGACATCACACAACACATCCATTAGATAGAAAAAAAGCTTTTCAAAAATAGACAATCTCAAGTGCATGCACAACTGGTTGGTTTGTAAGACAACAGAGTTTGGCAAAATCTACTAAAGCTAAACCTGTATCTGCCCTGTGACCAACAATTTCACTCATCTCTTCCTGAAGGAATTTGTATATTTACCCAAAGGACATCCTTAACACCAAGATAGGCTCAGCAGGGGAATACCAGTCTGAGAGACACATCATTACGCAATGGAAAACACCCATGAGTGAAAGAAGCGTTTCTACATGCCATGCAAATGAATCTCACAAACATAAAGTTGGTTTCTTTTCTCATAGGTGTTTTGTTTGTAGTACTAGGAATTGAACCCAGAGACTTCACACTGAGGTACTTTCCCCATCCTTTTTATTATTATAATTATTTTATCTTAATACCATCTTGCTCAGTTGCTAAATTTGTGGTCAGCCTCCCAAAGTGCTGGGACCACAGATGTGCACCACCACGTCCCTCTATGAACATGTTAAAGATAACTAAAAAAAAAGCCAAACACACAGTACACACTGTACAGATCTAGGGTGTGAGTCAAAAACACAAAGACAATTTCTGCTGTTAGCAAATAATACCCTTAACAAGAAAAAAAGGAGCATGTGGGGCTTTTGGAGGGCTGCTAATGCTTGGTCGCTTGATCTAGATACTTATACATGAACGTGTTCAATTTGTGTAAATTATTTGAGATGTAATGATTTTTGTCATGCAATAAAATGTACTTCATACCCTTGGTATAAAGGGTATAAGTCTATCCCTGATATCAGAAGCAGGGCCAGGGGTATAGCTTAGTGGCATAAGCACCTGCCTGGCAAGTACAAGGTTTTGAGTTCAACTCCCAGTACCAAAAAGAGGGCCCGCAATTCAGCTCAATGGCTCAAGAGCTTGCCTGGTAAGCACAAGGTTGTGAGTTTGATCCCCATTTCCAGAAAAAAATGAAACCAAAAAAAAAAAATCTAGAAGCACATATTTTGGAGACAGATCTGTGTTCCAATCCTGCCTGCCACGCTGGCCTGCTGTGACTGTGCCACGTGGCTTCATGGTTGTTTTCTTCTCCATAAAAAATTACTTAAGTGCTGAGACTTGGGCTGAGTGTGTAGCTCAGTGGCACAGCATATGTCTAGCGTACCTGAGTTTCTGAGTTCCATCCCCAGCCCTTTATAAAAGCAAAAAAAAAAAAAAAAAAAAAAATCGATGACATGATGCCAGTAAAGTTTAAGTACAAGACCTGGCCAAGGTCTGAGGGTTTCATGTATGACCCAACTCTTAGAAACCTGCTGCTTCATTTTCTTCGGCCGGCCCTGATTCTACTTAACTCGCTCCTTGATGAATTATGGGCTCCGCGATCCTCACTCCCAGGGTGGATCCCAATTACAAAGTGTCACGTTTCAGGGGTACAGTTCTGGAAGGAGCCTCCCACGTGAAGATGCCCTTAAAAATTCTTTTGTGGAACCCAGCCCAAGACCTCTCCTGCTCTGCCACAAGTGGTACAGTCTGTCTTCCATTTTCTCTCCTTTAGAAAATCCTTTAGGCCAGGCGTGGTGGTCCAGGCCTGTAATTTTCAGCCCTCTGTGAGGCCAAGGCAGGAGGATTGCAAATTCAAACCCAGCTAGGGCAACGACGCTACTTAACGAGATGCTATTTCAAAATCAGTAATTTTTATACGGGTGGGGATGTAGCTCTGTGCGAAGGGCCTTGGGCTCAAACCCCAGTACCAAGAAAGGAAAAGGAAACGGAAACAAAAAAGAAAAAGAAAAAGAAAAAGCGACGAGCACTTGGGTCCCAGTCTCCCAGATAGATCACACAATTTTCTCCTTTGCCGTATCAATGCAGCCGCGCCAGCTACTGGAGAGGAAAGCCCGCGCGCAAAAGGGACGCACAAATGCTGTCGCGCAAACGCAGGTCCCCGAGCCAGCTGGCGCGCACTAGGAGGACTGTGGGGACCCAATTTATAAATCTTCCCTTCCAGTTTTCCTGTTAGTGCCCATCCAATCCACTCTCCGCGATATCTTAAACTACATTTCCCAGGATGCTCTTGGCCCACTGACTTCCGATGACGTCATCGGAAGTGGTGACTGCATCAAACCGAGCCACACTGAGACCGGCTTGGTCACTATGGAGGAGATAGGCATCCTAGTGGAGAAGTCTCAGGTGAGGTGGGGGATTGGGCTTTTTAGTCCGAGCTGGGCTTGGGAAAAGGGTGAAGCCAGGCCCAGGGGGGACCCGAGTGACTTCAAGGATCCCGGCCCGAGGTGATTTGGGAATCCTCGGTAGAGGCCTGTTTGGGTGATAGAGTGGTGTTGCAACGGCGTTGAGACTCGAAAGACGGAGCTGGGAAAGTGAGTGGCGTTATAAGCTGCCTGAGACTGGTCGATTTGGATGTCAGGCTGCGAGTGCTTAGAGACATCGTTGGCCCGTTGGGATTGGGTAGGATAGTGAGTGGTGTGCGAGAGCCCGCTGTGTGAACCCGGGGCTAAGTGGCCAGGTGATTCACAGATCTTCGGCAGTTGGCTTGGGGCCGGGGTTAGCTACGGTAAGCGTTATGTGTGACTTGGCTGAGTGATTTTGGGCCCATTATGAGTTGGAAGTCTGACGTGAGATATCGTTTAGGATAAACTGGGTTGTGAATGCTAGGACCCTGGAGGTGTAGCGACCTTAGCCTGCCTATAAGTCAACCACGTGACCTTAGGACCCAATGGAGGGGTCTGGGGCTGTTGAGTTCTGGTAAGGAGTTGATGTAACTTTAAATCCTTGTTGGTGGTTGAGTGTTGCTAGGGTTATGTTACGAATAGCATTTGATAGCAGAAAATCTGTTCGGGGGATAAGTTGACACAAAGGGCTTATTTAGGGGGCTGAGTGACATTAGAAAACTTAGGAGGTTGAGAAGTTTCCAGGATTTATTTTAAAAAGCTAAATGATGTCAGGAACCTGCAGAGGGTGAGTGACTGTGGTGACGTGGGGAAGGGGCCCTAAATGCTTCCGTCAGGGGATGCTTTTCCAACTTGAATTTTCATCATTGGTCTAGGATGAGATCCCAGCACTGTCTGTGTCCCGGCCCCAGACTGGCCTGTCCTTCCTGGGGCCAGAGCCTGAGGATCTAGAGGACCTATACAGCCGCTACAAGGTACATTCAGCCCCAACCCAGACCCCACAGGGCCTGGTGCTTCATACCTTCCACCCTGGCTCAGCAGAGCCTGGAGCGGTCCCTTCCCTCATTCTGTGCTTACAGAAGCTACAGCAAGAGCTGGAATTCCTAGAGGTACAAGAGGAGTACATCAAGGATGAGCAGAAGAACCTAAAGAAGGAATTCCTCCATGCCCAGGAGGAGGTGAAGCGAATTCAGAGCATCCCACTGGTCATCGGGCAGTTTCTGGAGGCTGTGGATCAGAACACAGCCATTGTGGGCTCTACCACAGGTGAGTGCCTGGGGGGGGGCACCTCATGCCTTCATCGCACCCCCCCACACTGATTCCTACCATGCGCCAGGAACTGAGCCTGCCATGTGCTAAATAACAGCAAATGAGGCTAGGTGGTAAAATGGCGTTCTTCAGAGCTTACCTTATTTTATTTTTCTGGTACTGGGGATTGAACTCATAGCCTTTGCACCGAGCTACATTCCAGCCTTCTGTTTTTTGTTTTGAAATAAGGTCTTGTTAACATGAGCAAAAGCTGGAAAGCACATAGCTTGGTGCATGTGCGAGCGTGTGGGTTTTTCTTTTTGGTGCACTGAGTATTGAATCCAGAGCTTCCACACTGAGCTATTTGCTCAGTGCATTTTTTATTTTGAAATGGGATCTTGGTTAAGTTTCCCAGGCTGAGCTCAATCTTGGTATCCTCCTGCCTCATCATCCCAATGTACTGGGATTATAGGTGTTTGCCACCATGCCTGGCTGTTTGGAATATTATGACTGATCCAAAAGTAAGGGGGAAATTTTTGGTTTTTTTACCCCTTGTGTCTCTTTTCTTCTTATTGTTGCATATGTGTGTTTATGTGTACATGTAGCCTTACATGCGTGATATACTCTGATGTTTCTTATTCTGTTCGAATTTGTTTTGGTTTAAATAAAATTCTGATAGTGTCTCTTTAAATTGATTTCCTGACCACTTCTGGTTTGGGACCTGCAGTTTGAACTACTAGGGCTTAGAATATGGAAGGACTTGGTGGCTGATAGCTATTACTAACCCAGGTGCAGACCTTGCCCTTAATGATGGTCGTTGTTTTTTACCTGCCTTTTCCTGCCCCTGGCCTCTGCACTTCTGGACTAAGGCATGTTTGTGTAAAGGTTCTAGGCAGATGTGTGTGGCTGCCTGGAGTTGGATTGATGAGTTAGGAGGACGTGAAGGAAAGAGGTAGCCAGTATCCAGGTTGAGGTGTATATTTGACTGATGAGACTGGGGCAGACATTGAGCTGTCACTGGAGGTGCAGCGCAGTTGGAGGTGAAGGTTCAGAGGGAGACAGTGAATGCAACCCAGAGCGTCACAGGGATCTGTTTCACAGGCTGCTAGATAGCTGGGTCTGACAGGAAAAAGGCTGCTGTGCATGATGAGTGTCAGTGTAGGAGGTGGACTGGGGAGGTGAGACTGGAGGCTGGATGGCCAGGAGTCATGCAGAGACCTAGATAGAAGATGGGGTTTAATCATGGGCCAGAGGGAAGAGGAGAAGACTGGTAGGAAAGAAATTTGGGAGGCTGTGTGGAGGGCTGTAGTGACCGATGGGCTGTGGTGGGAGTGGGAGAAGGACCCAGGATGAGGTCTAGCAGGAACTGAGGTCAGAGGGTCTCTTTGAGACAGATCCAGGACGAGCAGTACCGTTTGGGAGGACACCAACATCACAGTGGGACACAGAAAGTGAGAGGGATGCAGGGGCCTTCCAGAGGGAGGCGTGCTTGGCATTCAGGGCTGGAGCTCCAGGGGAAGCAGGGCTACAGTCAGGCGAGGAAGTTGGTGTGAGTGTGGAGTACAGACGGGAGGAGGCAACAGGGGAGGCCACACGGGGCCCATCAGGTCTGAGCGAGATTTGGTGGCCGGGAGGGTGCCACTGTGAGATAAGGGGCAGTTTCAAGACTCTGGCTCTCCTCATTTTCCCCTGTACCCTTCCCTAAGGCTCCAACTATTACGTGCGCATTCTGAGCACCATCGATCGGGAACTGCTCAAGCCCAATGCCTCGGTGGCCCTGCACAAGCACAGCAATGCCCTGGTGGATGTGCTGCCTCCCGAGGCCGACAGCAGCATCATGATGCTCACGTCAGGTGAGAGGGAACTGGGGGACTGCATGACCTGAGGGGGACCCAGCAGGCCAGGCCAGCAGCCCCAGCTTTGCTCTCCCACCAGACCAGAAGCCAGATGTGATGTATGCAGACATTGGGGGCATGGACATCCAGAAGCAGGAGGTGCGGGAGGCTGTGGAGCTCCCGCTCACGCACTTCGAGCTCTATAAGCAGGTGAGGTGGCCCAGGGAGGAGGAGACGGAAGGGCCCCACCAGCTGGGTTGGTGGCGGGTCTCCCCAGCTCACCTTTCTTTCTATGCCTCTGGGTCTCCCTGGCTCACCTTTCTTTCTATGCCTCTGGGCCTCAGATTGGCATTGATCCTCCCCGAGGGGTCCTCATGTACGGCCCACCTGGCTGTGGGAAGACCATGTTGGCAAAGGCAGTGGCACATCACACAACAGGTGAGCTTCCTGCCCCCTCTTCTGTGCAGTGACCTTCTGGGGTCACAGCCCAGGTATGCCTCTCACTGGCTCTGTAATCCTGGGCAGGTGACTTTGGTGACCTCATGCATCCATTTCCAAAGTAATTTCACCGGGTGGTTGTTAATGAAACAGTGCAGTGCTTTTCCTGTAGTTGGTTGTGGCCTGCTATGGATTCATGCCAGTGACCCGAAGCTGAAGGGGGAGATGGCTGGAAGTAAAGTCCCGGAAAGGCCATCTCCAGGGAAGCAAGGAGGACAGCAGATTGTCCAGGAAGATGTGTGATCCATCCCACGTAGTCCACTTAGGAAGGCGCACACTCCCAGGGGAAGCGAGGAATGGGGGGAGTTTACAGGGCACATGGATGGGGAGAAGGCGTTTAGGGAAAGAGACTGTAAGACCGGAAGGTGGAGGAACTTGTTTAGAGAATCCTGAGTAGACAGACTGCAGATGCCAGGAAGGCAGGAACCTGGTGCCCATCTCAGGGCCAGCTGTGCTGGGGACTCAGAAACGTTTATTGAATGGCTGGCTGAGGCAGGGGCTGTTTCTTAGGGTCCAGGAGGTGAGGCTGAGAGATCATGAAAGGCCTGAATGTAAATAGTCTCAAACCGTTCAATCATTTCAGCGGGTTGTAAGCCAGAAATCTTTAAAAACGAAATTAAAATAGATGATAGTAATAGTGGTGAATAAAATAAAATAAGGCTGCCAGATACCTGGAGCATTCAGCCCTTTCAGGAAGTTGCACTATGTACTTTGTCACTCTCACCAAACTGGGTATTTACTGATTGTCTGCTGTATGCTAGGGGTTCTAGTTACTGAGAATATGGCAGCAAACAAGTGCTTTTATTCCTGGAATTTACATGGGGGTGGGGGGACATGTTAAAGGTGGTGCGAGTAGGAGCTGGGGATTTAGCTTAGCAGCATAAGCACCTGCCTTGCAAGCACATGGTCTCTAAAAAAAAAGTTTGATCCCTAAAAAAGAAAAAGGTGGTGCGAGGGATATTTTTAGGGTCTTGGCAAGGGGATGACTGGCCATGTAAGAGCTAAAATGAAGCCACAAAGCTTTATGTTATGTTTAGGATCCAGAAAATCAGCCAGTCACATTTTTTTCTTCCTAATTTAGTTTTTTAACTTTTTATTCAGATAATTTCTGAAAATGATTTTAGAGGGCTGGGGAGTTAGCTCAGCAGCATAAGCACCTGCCTTGCAAGCGCGCAGTTGTGAGTTTGATCCCCCGTACCAAAAAAAGAAAAGAAAATGATTTTAGAGACGTTGATTTCAGAGTTCCCATGTACCCTTCATCCAGATTCCCTAATGTTACAGGCTTACAACCACTGATCCATCATGAGACCCGGAAATTAACATGATACAGTAATTTGGAGATAGAAGCCAGGGCCTTAACACTGAGCCCAGCCCTTTTTTCACTTTATTTTGAAAAAGGGTCTCACTCAGTTGCCTTGGCTAGGTTTGTACTATGATCCTCCTGCCTCAGCCTCTCATAGTGTAAGGATTACAAGCATATACCACTATGCCCCACTTAGCCTCCTTCAGATCCCACCAGTGACCTACTGGTGGCCTTGTTCTGTCCCTAAGTCCAGTCCAGACAAAACAGGCTTGACTTAAGTTGGAGCTGAGATTGACAAGCTAGTGGGTTTTGGGGGGTGATTTAGGGGTGGTTTATCACTGGCGAGCAGAGGGAAGCAGAGAGTACGGAGGGTGGAGTGGCGGGGACAGTTGCAGCCGGGGCCGAGTCACCTGCTGTGGAGGAAGCTTCAGGTCCTCACTGAGACAGGGACTCATCTTGTTAGGGTGGCAGTTATAGTTTACTGAGTTAGCGGCTAAAGAAAGTGCATATTCCAGGCTAGATGAGCAGAGTAGCAGAGCCCAGAGAGGGCTGAAAGACTGAGGGGACAGGGAAGGCAGAAGTGATTGAGTGGAGAGGCTGACAAGACAGGCCGGGGTCAGAAGGGAGGCTCCAGGGATGGGAGTTCCACACCTGCAGAAGAGCCAAGGCGGTTGGGTGCATTTAGGGCACAGTAGTGAGAAACCCTGGGTGAAGATACTAAATGAGGTCCCAGGTGAAGCAGGGGCCAGGAAATAAGGGAATTTTGAATCCAGCTGCAGCCTGGGCCAGCTCCTGCTCAGCCCACCTGTGTCACATGCGAGTCCCTCCTCGGGGTGGAGGGCAAGACCTGGAGGTGTTCTCCACACACCGCAGAACCTCACCCACAGCTGAGAAACAAGTCCCAAGGGAGGGGCAGAACCAAGCTATTTCAGCCCCACATCTCGTTGCCAGTTATAGCAAAGGACAGCCCTGGGATCCCTGACTTCTTCAAGGACATTGAAAAATGGTTCACCTCATCTTGCCAAATGGACACATCTCTTTTCTTCCTGGCCTTGCATGCATCCCAGAAACTTGGGTGTTTGGGCTTTATTCTTTTCTTCTTTAGTATTTTATATCCTAGTTTCTAAGTATTAGGCCAGATACACATAAATATATGCAGGATTCATGGTTTGGGCTGCTGAGCTGGCTGTGGGGTGTATGCGGACAGCTGGTTCTGAGATAGAACTGGGACCCACCCAGGGCGTGAGAGAATGGCCCCACTGCAAAGAGTGAGTGACCGGGAAAAGGATGTCTGCAAGAATTCCCAGCTTCAGTTAAGGCAGCGGGGCTACCAGGACACTCATCTCCACCTGACCCTTGTTTTCCTGCCGTCAGCTGCGTTTATCCGGGTTGTGGGCTCCGAGTTCGTGCAGAAGTACCTGGGCGAGGGCCCCCGCATGGTCCGGGATGTGTTCCGTCTGGCCAAGGAGAACGCACCCGCTATCATCTTCATAGACGAGATCGATGCCATTGCCACCAAGAGATTTGATGCCCAGACGGGAGGTGAGTGATGCCCAGACAGGGCCTGCAGCTTGGACAGCCTTGGCGTGCTGTGTGCCATGAGCTGACCATGTCACACACTCTCAGCCGACAGGGAGGTTCAGAGAATCCTTCTGGAGCTGCTGAATCAAATGGATGGATTTGACCAGAACGTCAACGTCAAGGTTTGGGGCTCAGGATGGGCTAGCGGAGTGGTACAGAAATCAGGGGGAAGTGGGGGCTGGCTCCTGAGGGGCGGGGACTGTGACAGAAAGGAGAGTGTGGGGAGCACGGAGGTCTGAGCTGACCGCTCCTGGTGCCAGGTGATCATGGCCACGAACAGAGCAGATACGCTGGATCCAGCCCTGCTGCGGCCGGGACGCCTAGACCGCAAAATTGAGTTTCCTCTCCCTGACCGCCGCCAGAAGAGACTGATTTTCTCCACTATCACCAGCAAGATGAACCTCTCTGAGGAGGTCGACTTGGAAGACTGTATCCTGCTCTGACGACAAGGGAGCGGGGGACCATGGCAAAGGATAGGCACTGCTGTCCCCCTCCTCCTGTGTCCCCACCAAGAGCCAGGTTGTGTGGGAGAACCAGAGTCCAGGGAGGCGGACAGTGACAGTGATGGCCCCAGGATGACATCCGGCTCCAGGCATTCACCCCATTGGGTATAATGTCCTTAACTCATCTGCTGCAGATGTGGCCCGGCCAGATAAGATTTCAGGAGCTGACATCAACTCCATCTGTCAAGAGGTGAGCCATGGTTTCTTTCTGATCCAAACAAAGGTGTTGAAGACCTTGCCCTTCTCTGAGACTGCTCAGCTGCAGCCCTGCTGCTTCCCTCATTGCCTCCCCGGGGTCACGGGCCCATCTCTTTGTGCCTTCGCCATTGTTGAAGTAGCTCTTAATTCTCATCCCTCAACAGAGTGGAATGCTGGCTGTCCGAGAGAACCGCTACATCGTCCTGGCCAAGGACTTTGAGAAAGCGTACAAGACTGTCATCAAGAAGGATGAGCAGGAGCACGAGTTTTACAAGTGACCCCCGCCAAACACACCCCACTCCCCACAGGGCCCGAGGTCTCTCTCACCTCCCCAGGTACCTGTCCCAAACCTAGTTCTCTTTTCACTTTACACAGGATTGGTTTACTCAATAAATGGACAAGACTGAATCCATTATTTCTTCCTGGATGTTTAACTCCCTTGGAGAACTGGGCCTCGCATGGGAGCCACTGGGTCCTTCCTGACCTGACAGATAAGTGGGTGAGGTACATGGCCTGGATTGCAGCTTAAGAAAAGCAACGAATTTAAGCTAAATGAGTTCAGAATTGGGGAGAGAGGTGGGAAATAAATCTCAGAAGCCTTTGATCAAAAAATAAAGCCCTCACTCCCATGTCTTGCAAGAGGACCATTTGGGTCACATGCAGGAGAATCAGGGACCAACAGCCCCTCACAGAGCTCCCCAGAGGGTGTGTGTGTGTGTGTGTGTGTGTGTGTGTGTGTGAAATCCCTGGCTGTACTCTGCATGGCCATGTTGGAGCACAGACAGGTTTAGTCACCTGACGGAGTTTCCCAAGATCTTCCTGACCCCCAGTGCCCACCAGGGTCTGTCTGCCCAGGTGTTCTCTGTCCATCTTGGGCACATTGTGTCTCCACTGAGTGTGTTGCTCTGCATTTAAAGAGCAGTTATTAAAAGTTATTAGTAACTTTTGGCTAACAGAACATTTCCCAAGCAAATTCAGCTGTTCCTGGATCACATGTGACTTCTAGCAAAATCCTTTCCCATGATTCCTTGAGACCTGAGGCCTTCCCTTCAGTGTGTATGAGCCTTCTGCCTTAATAAGCACGTGTGCTGTGAGGCTGGCTGGACTGTATGCTGTGATCACTGATCACCTAGTCTGTTTAGCCACAGTTTAATGTGGCTTTGAGGGCCCCGTGTGACCTGGTCCGTACCTCCCATTCCATCTCTGTGCCCCTCATCCAAACCCTGCCAAGAACTCCTGGCTTAGCAGGGCCCTAGAGGCACGTGTTCCTTTCTGGGGCTTCACACACTCTGTCGCTTAGACCTGAGCTCAGATTCCGTCCATCCTTACCAGACCAGTTCCACTCTCTCCATAGCCTTGCACATCTCCCCTGGACAGCTTCCCAGACCTCCCAGACAAAGAAGGAGTCCTTCCACTGGGCCCCCTGTCTCCTGTCCATGTCCTGCTTGGCAAAACTTAGATCCCGTTAGCCTTTCTCATTCTCTAAAGTGGAATCTTGGCTTGGTCAGGGAATGTGGCCCCATCACAGTTCAAACACTGTCACCTCCACATGGTAGATATTCAATGGTGCTTGAAAAACATATTCTGTATGTCAGTATATATTCGGAAGTAAGATGGAAACAGGGTATAAGGGAAAACAGTTGGAGAATCATAGGTCTTCGAAAGGAAAAGAGTAGTCCTTGTATAGATAACCTGGAAGGTTGTACAGCTTCCCCAAGCCTCACTAAATGACAGCAGTGAGCTCCAAGAGTAAGGAGTAAACCACAGCCACCAAAGGGGAGAGGAGAGACGGCAGCAACGCAATTTTGGAAACAAGTGGATGCTTGCTCACCCTCTAAGCAGACCTGAGCAAAC
>PVJX010037325.1:0-17026 GCA_004027295.1 Dolichotis patagonum
TGTGATTGGATACCTGACTAAATATAAGCAAGTGCCCTTCCCTGCGCGGAAGAAGAAGTACGGAAGCAGCGCAGGGTAGAGACCTGTGCTGGGGAGAGCTCTCAGCGGTCCCGGGAAGGGGAACGAAATAAAGACGTCCGATCACCATTTACATCTTGTCGTGTGTCTTCCTGCCGGCCGGGAACGCGACACCGACAGTGTTTCGCACGGCTACTAGTGTAGCTTCAAAATCCTTGGCCAGGGGAGAGGATTGTAGGGGCAGTGGTAAAGGTACCTGCCCATCCATAGATGTTAATTCCTCCCAATTTCAATGAGAGGAATGGAGAGGGGGAGATTTCTTCCTCATTCCAAAGTACAGAGTCATGTTCACTGAATTTTTTTTATTAGAGCTAGAAAAGTGAGGTTAAAAATTGGTATGTGGAAAAATCAGTTCAATTTTTTCACAAGTACAGAATATTGTTTTAAATGATGGCAAGTTGGTATTTGCTGATACTGGTCTCATAAATTCATAATAAAACATGTCTGGGTCACAGAAGTTTTACAAGTAGCTCACCATTCCATGACATGTGATTTATCATACAGAGAATAACTGAAATAAGGACATTTGAGTTATCCTTCCTAGTTAGGGTTGACAGGAAGGTCAGCTAAAGCTTTGAAAATTATAGTTCTATGAAGGCCTAAAGAAGCAAAGTTGATGGTAGAAAAGACTGTTTTCTCAGCTTCCAAGAAGCTATGACTCCTTAGGCTAAATGACAGAGAAACTTAGGAGTAACTGAAAAAATCAAGCTCCTGGTTTGTACTTCTAGGTTATAGTTTGATTTTAGAAAAGGCCACATATAAGAACAACCATTTGTCTTCACAGCAGCACAACCTCAAGTCTCAGGTGACATCTGATTATAACCTGTACAAATGCTACCTGCGTGCCTAGATTGTTTTCCAAAGAAGTTGAAATACTCGTGTCCACCAATGTATACTTTACCGACACACTATGTGATTATTGCCCAGCATCATCATGCCACAATTGAAGATTTAGACACGGATTACAACAGTAGCCAAAAGACAATTCCTTCCAGCCCTTGTTCAATTCTCACCTTTGCAAGGAAGCTTCCCAACCACCCTCGTGATTTAATGATGCATTTTTATACTCCCTATTTTCTTCTACTTCTCTGTCTTACATAGTGCTTATCACCTTGTGATGATTTATTACTTTCTCATACTTTTATTCACTGTGTTGAGATACACATAAAATTGATCATCTTAACCATCATAAGTGTATAGTTCAGTAGTGTTAAGTACATTCACATTTTGCAACCAATTTCCGGAACTCTTTCATCTTCCAAAACTAAAACTCTTTGAACAACTCCTCATTCCTCTCTCTCTACTAGTCTCTGGTAATTACCTTCCACATTCTGTCTCTGTGAATCAGACTACTCTGGAATCTTATATCCACGAAAATCTTAAAGCATTTTTCATTTTGTGACTGACATTTCACTTGAATAGTGTCTGCCAGGTTCATTCATGTTGTAACACGTTTGAGAATTTCTTTCTTTTAAGGCTCAACAATATCCCATTGTGTACATATAACACGTCTATTCATCCATCACTGAATAGTTGAGTTTCACCTTTTAGCTATTGTAAATAATGCTGCTAACATGGATGTACAACTATCTCTTCAAGCACCCCCTTTCAATTCTTTTAATATAGATATACTCAGAAACAGGATTGCTGCATCATATACTTATTTTCAATTTTTTGAGGAATTTCCAGACTGTTTTCCAAAGTGGTTGCAATCCATAAGAAATGTGCAAGTGTCCCAATTTCTCCCCACCCTCACCACTACTTATTTTGTCTTTCTGATAGTAGCCATCTTAATGAGTGTAAGGCTGATATATTATTTTTATTGATTATGTTCATTTTCTGTTCCTCCTTGCCTCATTGCTGACCCAAAATGTGGTCTCAATTAGCACACAGATCTCTACATTTGTTCACTGTTGTAACCCCTGCACCTAGAATAGTACTTGGCATAAAGTAATGTGTAGTAAAGGAAGGGGACATAAAAAAGAATGAAGATGTGTTATGCACATATGTACCAACTCCCCATAAGTGCAATCATTATGTACTGCAAACATGTACTAAAAAACAAAAATAGCTGGGTGTGGCAGTGTACACTCAGGAGGCTGAGGCAGGAGGATTGCCATGAGTTTGGGGCAGCCTAGGCTACATAGTGAGTTCTAAGCCAGCCTGACCTATATAGCAAGATCCTCTCTCAAAAACAAAACAAACCAAACAAACATAAAACCAACCCTAAATGATGGGTAAAGGAAAGATATACAGGAGTTATTCTGCCCTTTCTTTTCCTGGTTTCTAGATCAAAAAAATTTCAATTTGGTTTTTATCATAGTTATATTTCCATTTATATTTACATATTACTTTTATATAACAAATTTGAGACCTTTAGAAAGCAAATACCCCCTTGACAAATATTTGCTGAAAGTCTATTTACCATTACTCATTAACATTCAGATGGAAATATGAAGCAGTAGAATTTGATTTTTGTGGAGAGTTCACAGGTTCTCAGGAAGCTGAGTTTGGCAAGCACACATCTATAATCCAGCACTCTGAGAGGCCGAAGCAGGAGGATCACAAATTCAAGCTAACTTGGACAATTTAGTAACTCACCAAGACTTTGTCTCAAAATTAAAAAAAAAAAAAAGGGCAGGACATTTTTAGTTTAGGGCCTCCACAGGCTCAATCACCCCAGTATGGGGGAAAAACAGTTCCACAGGAAAACTAAAGAAAAGATGCAGAAAACTCAATTATCTGAGGTGTAACTGAGTTACACCTCAATGAGGTGTAACCAGTGCCCACTTGGTATCTCTTCTCAGCTATAACCAAGGTATCTCAAAATGAACATTTTTAAGAGAGAATGAGAATTAAACTTTCCCCACTGCACTGTGTTCTTTATTCCTGAGTAAACAACACCTGGGTACACACACAAGAAACAAGAAAATTTTTTTCCCTCTCCTTCACACAGTGTTCCCTCTTTATCCAGATGTTGATGATAATTATCACAACACATATCAAGCAGTACACTAGCATCATTCTATATATCAGCTCATTTATGTATTAGCTCATTTATTCCTTGAAGCTAAATGAAATTGAAATCTATTCATTTTAGCTGTGATACAGATGAGGAAATAGATAAAGCCTTTTGTCCAAAGTCAAAAATCTGTTGCTGTGGACTCAGGCTCCACAGCCTATGTCTAAACTTTTATGTTGTTTGAGAAGTGCTTTGTGTTTTAACCTCACTTTAGAAATCATTCTAAAATATCTGAGCACATTTTCCTAAAGGAGTAAGTGAACACAATTTTGATAATTCAGCAGTCCATGTTAATATGCAGCATGGCTAATGGAGCTGCCGCAGCCAGGAAAGATTGGACTTGTCTACAGTTACCATGACCTAAGTTGCATTTAAATAAAAATCCTACTAGCATGTGATTTGCCTATGTTTTGATGCTTTTTCTTCATGGTGGAATGTGTAAGTAGAAGTTAGTTTAACTGAACACTTTTATCAAAGCTATATTGTAATAGATACATTTACCAGTATCAACAAGACATATCCACTATAAACACCATAAAGTTTTCTTCTTTGAGATTGTATTGATCTTAGAGGTCAAATGGGCTGGAAGGCAGAGAGCCCAAGCCTTACTCTTGACAAATTTAATGAAGCATGTATTTAAAAATAAACCACAATCCTTCTGGCACCAACAATACCATCTATAAACAGAAAAATAATAAAGACTCACAAGTTGGGATTTCTGAATTAAAGTTGAAAAAAATGAAGACAATCACAAGTGTTATGATTAAAGCTCTACCAGGTGTCCCTTTTTAAAGCCAGTATTATATAAGTTTATCATCAAATTAACATTCAAAGCCTACAGAATATCCTTGTCCCCAGTATGCCGTTAGGAAACAAAGGGTACAGTACCAGTAAGGAGCTCTTTGGGTCAGTTCACAGATCATATGGGCTAAGAAGACACAAGAACTCAATGTTACCAGAAAGCTCAAGGTCGGCACTTGTGGTTTTAATTCTGTCACACAGTTCTCCCTTTGACAAAGGGGTGCCCTATCCACTGAAAAGTCACAATCATCCCCCAACTTGCTACTTCAGCTTCTCCTGCCCTTCATCCTCCAGAGAATTCAACTCAACATTTCCAGGTAACAAGGAAATCATTATTTGTTGATCTCTTTTTATAAGATACCCCCCCAAAAGATATCCAAAAAGATGCAGAAAGTAAATAGTAAGCCACAAGTAATCTAGGCTGAAGTCTGACTTTTAGATAAGCTTTAATAGATAAAAATATGCCTTTAGTTGGAGAGGGGCTGTCATCCCTCCCCCAATGCCCAATATATAGTTGAGATTGTAGTTGGAAAAGTACCCCTGTTTGTCCTTACTGTGATACATCAAAGCATTCCAAAGTGTATGGATTTGAGTTTTCCTTGCACAAGAATGTACTGTTGGTTAAAACAGCAAAAAAAAACCCTACACTAATGCACACACCACATGATCTCACCACTCAGTGACAGCCTGGCTTACTCTGTCAGTCTCCCTAGAGATAGCAGCACTTGAGGTGGCCTGTGCAGCTTCTGTCTACATAGCTTATCAGGTGGAAATGACTTACCGTGACTAACAGACTGATCTAGGCCATCCCCATTGTGTGATACATTATGTGTAATATTATCAAGACTACTTGACACAGTTTCTGTCAAGGAAGTCCTGTTCTTGTAATGTCCTCAAACTTCAATTACATTAACTGATGAGTTGCCTATAACTAGGCACTACATTTCTTTTTGTTTTATTTATTTACTTATTTATTTATTTATTTTGAGACAGGGTCTTGCTTTGTAGTGCCTTTGAACTCACTAGGTAGTCCAGGCTGGCCTCGAAGTCACAGGAATCCTCCTGCCTCAGCCCTTTGGGCTGGGATACAAGTGTCACCACCATGCCTGGTGGCCCTATGTTTGTTTTCTCATAAACTACACTGAACCCGAATACAGCTTAATGCAACAGCTATCCTAGATCAGGAACTCCTCAAAGACAGGCTCTGGATTTTGATTTCCTTTTATTCTTCTTGAGCATTACATTAAGTGTCCCATTTCAGCTGGGGATTTAGCTCAGTGGCTTAAGTGCCTGCCTTGCAAGCCCGAGGTCATGAGTTCGATCCCCGGTACCAAAAAAAAAAAAAAAAAATAAGTGTCCCATTTCTCCCAAAAAGAGTAACTTTAATGTTACTGACTAACCAGCCCATGTATAAGCCCACTGAATGACATATTGTAAGTTGAAAGGGGGAGTTTGACCTCTAAATACTCTATGAACCATCAGCATTTAAAAATTTGCTTTTGCCATCTCAGCATTCCAGAAATGATTTGGCATCCTTAAAAGATCCTTAGTCAAAGAGGAGAAAGTTAGCTGTGAGGGACCTAATGTAACCACAGGCAAATGGCTCACAGTTTTAGTATGGGAAGGGTTTTATAGATGCCTTACTGAGGAAATGGCAAACTGAATTCTCCATTCTTACTAACCCTATGTTTGATGAAGTTTTCCTGGAGTCATGTTTTGGGACATGTTCCAGGCCTGAACTAAAGCTAAGAGGAAAGATGTTAATGGATTAACAGTATCTGCCACAGGCCCTGCAGAGAAGCCAGGCTCAGGAAGGAGCTGTTACACAGAGCCATAATTTGCTATCCTTGAGCTGACTCTAGTTGAGACAGCTAACTGACTTGTGCTACACTGTTTTCCCCACTATACTTTTAAAAAGCAGAAGTCATATCAACAGGGAAAAACTATTTAAAAATATGTCCAACAACAATGTTTAAAGAAAATACATGTTCTCTGAAAAGGAAACCAAAGTCTTTGTTGGATTATCCCATGGAGGGTTCTGGGCTTTTCTTCCATTGTACTGTGACAGCGCTTTTGGTGCTCTATGAGTGAGAGCATTAAGGGGCTGGTTAGTTCTCCAGCAGTTATTTGACTTCTGTGATTAAACTGGGCAGTCAGAATCAAGTGATTGTCAGTGATTCTTAATAACAAAGAAAATATTAAGCAAAAAAGTACTAAGCAAAAAGCTTGTTTTGATAGGCAAAAATTTGAGAATTAATTTCTTGGACTAGCAAAACTCTTTTGATCAATTAATAAACAGTGCTTACTTATTTTCTGATGGATTAAGTGAATGCATTTAAGGCAAAAAATATGGTTGTTTCCACAGTCAGCTTATCTAATCTCTCTGTCTTCTACTGGAAGTGTGCATGGACGTCAAATCTCTGGACAGGCTGAGTTGGTCTCCTAACTTCTCAGTACTGTCAGCCAACTGGTTCCCAGGTGAAAACAACATTTCTGGCAGTAAAAGCAGTACATAGCAGGCAAGAGACCTTAAGAAAAGGCAAGGGAGAGGAGCCAAGCATGTGATTCTGCAGACAAATAAACAATTAGCTGTGCTAGAAACCAACTGAAAAGACTCAATGCGAAGACTGATTCCTTCCAAGAGAGCAAACCAAAGGAAAATTCATTTTAAAAGAAACTTTAGTTGCCTTGGTAGCTGTAGCCCATTGATAGTTGTACTTTTGCTCTGTCCTTTTTTATTACGGCTTTCTACATTTTAAACACTATCACAATAATGGTTTCACTGTTTTATCAGTTTTTCTGTCTCAACAGGCTACATTAATATTTCAGGATGATCCCTCACACCAGACAATGACAACCCAGCCATTTTGTCCCTGTGTACCTAAATAGACCTAGTTTGCAGCAATAATTTGGTGACTCAATTTATAGAAATAGTAGCCATGTCTCTGTAAGTTAGCTCTTCTAGTCTCAGGATCCAGTAATGTAGTGTAGTGTAATGTAGTGTAAGGATTAGTCCCAGCAGTGGGGTCTGGTGGCAACTGTATAGCATAGTGATTAACAGGATAGGGTCGGGATTCATGCAGCTCAGATATGAATGCTGATTCTGCCACTCACAAGTTGGGTGATCTGGATCAAGTCAGTTAACTTTTTTGAGTATCACTATCTTCACTTAGGGATTGGACCCCATGGTTTCTACTAAGAGGGCAGTTGTGAAATTTGAAGAACTATAAATAAGAGCCCTATCTTTTAGAATCACATTCTGTAATATTCACAAATGATATGAAGTCTGAGATTTGCTTCAAAACCATCTGGTCCTTAAGGTATATAAAAAAGAATTGGTCACAAGTTGATAATTATTGAAGTTAGATGGTGAACACATCTAGTTTATTATCCTGTTCTGTCCACTTCTATTTGAAAATTAGTTTATTATACTGAAAATTAGTTTATTATACTGTTTATTAGTTTATTATACTGTTATGTCCACTTCTATTTGAAAATTACTATGATACAAATTTTAAGAGAGAGAGAGAAGATAATACACTGAAACTGTTAGCATACAACACGTGTTTCATAAATGTAATCTGTTATAGCTCAGAGAGGGTCTTGCAGGCATCATTCCCAGACCATAGATGCATCCCAACAGCAGCCTGCCTCTCTAGGGACATGGGTTCTCAGCGTAGGATGAGGTGGGACACACTGAGAATCCACTATTCGCCATCAGTAAGAAGTTATTAGTTCTCTATCCTTTGGAAGTGTACTCTACCTACCACATTCATCAAAATACTAATTGTCCTATATCTTTTATAGATATATAATATCATAAGGCAGGAGTAAAGGAGCTGCTAGTTCCAAATTGAGCTATCACCCCAGCCAGAAGCCAAGGGCTTCCAAGTTCAAAATGGACTGTGCAGCAGCTGTTTGACACACATATGTAATTTTGTAGGGATATGAACAATGCTCAACGAGTACATCCATCCTGTCCAACCCTAGCCTATGTGTCCAGTGGATTTAGGGAACCACTTGTATCAACTCAGAATCAGTTCCAGAAACTCCCAGCTTCCAGAATTTCTTGGATATGGTGCTGAGCTGGATACACTGGAAACCCCACCCTGAACTAATTCCAGGCTAGATATTAAGAGAGCCCTTAATTAAACTACATTCTCAAACCCTAACCCACACCCTTCACAAACAAGGAATTTGCCATCGCAGCTCTTGACAATTACGAACAGCTATGACTCTGGGCTGGCTACTGGGCTGGCTACTTCATTTATAACCTTGTAAGTCTGTTCTATGAATTAGAGATAATGCAATTGAGTGAGTCATACTAATTCCTCAATACACTGTACCTATTTTATGTCTGTAAGCCTTTATATATAGATAAATACATCTTTATGGTTTTTGTTTGGCTGTCCCCCCAAAGCCTCATGCAGCCATGGAAGCAGGCTTCTGAAATCTGTGAATGACTCATGGTCCAATGCTGGGATTATAGGTTTGAGTGCTATACCCAAGTGGGTGTGTCCTACATATAATATAAGGGACAGAAAGAGTCCTCTCTCCATGCTTCTCCCCTTTTGCACTTTTGCTCTGATCACTTGCAGTATCTGCTGCAGCCACCATGAATGGTTGACCTTTAGCCACCACCCTACCGTGTAGCCAGCTGAGTATGGACTGAAACCTCCAAAAACTGTAAGCTAAATAAACTGTTCCCTCTCTAACTTTGGGTGTCAGGTATTTTGTCCAAGCAACAAGAGAAAAGTAACCAAGACAGATGTTGTTACTGGGGTTTTTTTTGGAATTTGGCTGGTATTTAGACCTAGTGATTATCCAGGCCATATCCTCTACCACAGTCACATAACTATAAACAGTTTAATATTTTCCACTTCATTTTACAAAATGTTCGTGTAGGTGTACACTCACTTTTTTCCTCCACAAAGTTGAATAGATTAATACGTTGTTGTTGTCATCAGTACCTATATGTTCTCTCTCCTATGATTCACACTTGTGTAAATGCCTGTTGAGAGTATCTTGTAAACTGAAAAAAAAAAAAGGAGGAAAGAAGTGAAGAGAAAAAATGTGATGCAACGTAAGTCCAGTAAGACCACTGTTATTGTTATGAATCACTTGCTGAATATCACTGTGCATATATTGCTGAATGTCAATGAACAAGATGAATATAAGTGAAACCAAAGGATTGCATGGCTTTTCCCCCATTCAAAATCTCCTGAATGATGACATGTTTATGACATATACTTGGAGGTGCAGCCACCTTCTGACATGCTTCTGTCAACTCATAAGGCCCTGATGGTTTTCTGTTTCATCTAAGATCTTAATACTTTAGACCTTTGCAGCTAGAGAGTTCCACTAACACAGCAGGGACTTTGTGAGGAGAAGGGAGAAAAGGAAAGGAAACAGTGCTATTGGCATATAAATGGAATCAGGCAGCAGAGGTGGAGTTCAAATAGGGAGCTTGTTAGTTGATCTGTAGAGATTTTTGAGCACTTAGTAAGTACCTAAGATGCTTCAAGAATACAAGAAAATTTCATATTAAAAAATTATACATATATGTGTGTGTATGTAGAGAGAGAGAGAGAGAGTTTGTAAGACACTAGGGGCATCCAACTTTTCTTATGAGAGAGAAAATTCTGGACTGTTTACAATTGTATGCTAAGCAATGCAGCTGTGGTAGTAGGCACAGCACCACTCAATTTAGGACAGCATGACTTGGTGTGATCACTTGTCACAGTATAATTCAGAAGAAACATCCCTAGTGAGATTTTTCAAAGAGGGGTAACATTTAGATAGAACATTTTATGGGAAACATTTTATGGGAAACAGGTATTTCTTAATACCCATAGCACTTCATGAATTGACCTGAAACTTCATCAAATTGAGATTTCATTAATCAATTTTGGCTTCCTGAAATGCCACCCAGTATCAGTAACGTTCTTGAAGCTATCTATATGACATTTTACTACTGCAGGTAATCCCATATTTATCTGTGCATGAAACTGACTCACTCTGTTTACTAAAGTTTTCAGGTTCCCTGGCAACTCAAGGGAATAATGTTAATGACTTTATCTTAAGTGCAGGAGTAGGGAACTAAGATGGCATGTATGGAATGAATTCACTATGCAAGATATAAATTTTATAGTTTGAGAGCTGTTTTTTATTTTTCACTTTTCATTTTTTGGACAAGGTCTTTCTGGGCTTAAACTTTCCATCCTTCTGGCTGTATTTATACAGTCTCATCACATACTTTACAATAAGTCCAAGAAGAAAGTTTTCACTAATGAAAAGGTTTATTTTAAATGAAACTATGACCTATAGGCAACAATCAGAAGAATATATATAATCAGTTGAAGATGTAAAAAGAGAATAATATATTTATCATATATTCCCAAGAATATATATATATATATATTTGTTTTAAATTTTTTAAAAAATTTTTTATTTTAAGAGAATAAAACAAAAGAGAACAGAACAAAGCAAATCAGAACAGAACAATGCAAGCAACACTGCGCTTCACAACAAGACAACTGGACATCAACAGTAGCTACCATAATGTCTCTTTTCTTCGAAATAGTTGAGCATACCTTCACACACATTAATATCAAACATAACAATATAGTATAAAACTATTCAAAACAATGAAAGCATTGCAGGACTTCAAAACCAAATAACAGGAAATGGACAATGGCTACTATAATATTTCTTTTTCCTCAAAAAATTTGTCTATACTATCACACATAATAAAATCAAATAAAACACAAGATAGAACCAATCAAAACAGAATAACAAAAGAACATGTTAGGACTTCAAAGCAAGATGATAGTAAATCAGCAATGGCTACCATAATGTCTTGTTTTCTTCAAAATAGCTATTCATACCATTACACATAATAAAATCAAATAAAACAGAATAAAACCAATCAAACAAACAAATGAAAGCATTACAAGAGTTTAAAGCAATATAATAGGAAACCATGATTACCCTAAAATATCCCATTATATTCAAAATAGCTGCCCCTACCATCTGAGAGACAGCGTAGAATCTAACAAAACAAAGACAGAACAAAGCCAAACTTGTGTAAACAATGCAAGAGTTCAAGATAAGACAATAAGAAATTCACGGTAGTTTCCTCTTTTCCCTCCCAGGTATTTCCTCTCCTTTGCCTTACATTAACTGTTTTGCTTTTGGATCCCATTAACTCCTTTTGTTTCTTATGCTAGGGCTCATATATATGAGTTCAAACTGTTTTGTCTGTGAACATGATCTCCAGTTGTGTCCACTTACCTACAGGAGCCTTGCGATTGTCCTACTTTATAACTGGGTAGCTTTCCACTGCATGAAAATACGGTATCTTTCTTATCCAGTCTGCGATTGATGGGCAAGTTACTCTTGCTTTTTTTTTTTTTTTTTTTGGTCTGTCACATGAAACACTTGTTTTTGCTCCTTTGATTTTCAGTCCATGAATTTCCTTTCCAGTTAAATGTGTTTCTTGTGTACAGTGTATTCATGGATCTTGTTTCTTGATCCACTCTCCCTGTGTTTCTTTGTATTGCTGACCTGAGGCCATCTACATTAATGGTTACAACCAGCATATATTGGTTTGTCTCTGCCCTGCTATCCTCCTGTTGTTGGCCCTCCACTTTCCCCCTTCATTCAATTGCCTGTCTTGTTTGGCGATCTTCCTCTGCTGCTGTTCCTGGATCCATGGTCAGCTTTATTTCTCTCTAGAATATCCTTTAGCACTCTGTATAGGGTTGGTTTGGTAGTCATGAATTCCTTCAGTTGTTCTTTATCATGGAAGTATCTTATTTTTCCATCAATTTTGAAAGATAGTTTTGCAGGGTAGATCAATCTGAGTTGTTTTCTTTCAGGGTTTGAAACACTTCACTCCAAACTCTTCTTGACTTGATGGTTTGTGTTGACAAGTCTGCTGTGATTCTGACTGGTTTTCCTTTATAGGTGATCTGTCTCTTTTTCCCAACAGCTTTTAATATTCTATTCTTGTGCTGAATTTCTGGGATCTTGATTATTATATGTCTGGGTGTAGATTTACTTTGGTTATGGCTAGTTGGAGTCCTATATGCCTCACTTATCTGCATGCCAGATCCATTTCCCATTTTGGGGAAGTTTTCTTCTATTTCTTCTGTGAATATGCTTTTAATTTCATCTGTGTTGACCCCTGATTCTTCACCTACACCTATGACTCTTAAGTTATGCTTCTTTGCATCATCTTGCAGCTGTTATTTCCTAATTCTGTGTTATTTTTAAGAGATATCTCCTTTCACGATCACCAGCTGCAATCCTGTCTTCAATGTTTGAAAGTCTATCTTCAGTCTCTGTCAAGTGGTTTTTGTCAGCTTTTGAATGAATGTTTACTTTCCTGCATCTCTCTTTGAATGTTTTTCATGTATTGTAATTCCTTTCTATATTCATTCAAAGGTTACCATCATTTTCCTATGATCCTCTTTATTGTCTATGTCTTCTTTAGATCTGCTGAACAATTCTTTCAGTATGTTTGTGATTTCTTCTTTTACCTGAGACATTATTTCTGATTTGACTGCATTTACAATCTCATGAAGTTATTTCCTTACTTCAGTTGTTATCCTCTCAGAGATTTCAGGTGTGTGACTTCGGTTTGCTTCCATGACTGTCTCCCAGACTTATTCTGTGTGGGCTAGAAGTTTCAGTTTGCCTTTTGCTCCTTCATCTTGACATTCTCCTGGATTCCTCCCAGCAAGCTGGTTGTGGGCGGTCCCAGGCACTTTCTGTGTTGGCTGCCCCTAAGCAGTGTAGGGCGATTAGACAGGCACCTGGGTTCCTCTAATTCCAGATTTACCGGGAGATAGCAGGGTGTGGAACAGGCTTCTTTAGACCTATGCAGCTACACTGTGGCTTTGCTGATGATCAAGGGTGCATGGAGGTGGGGGTGCTTCCCTCAGCCTGTGTGTCTACACTGAGACTCCCATGATGGTGGCAGACACATAGGAGTGTGTTTGTCTGATTCTGCTAGTGGGTGATGGCTGCCTGAGGGAACCAAGGGCCTCCAGTGGTGGCCTACAGATGCACAGGGCTTACCTGGCTGTGTGTCCCTGCTCCTGCTGGCTGCCAGCAGGAAGGAGCCTTCTGGTGGCAGCTCCATTAGGGTGAAGGTGGATCTGCTGATTCTCTCTGCCCACGCTGGTCTCCTGCAGGTCATAGCCTTTTGGTGGTAGTGCAGAGCAGGCAGAGGTGGATCTGTCTATCTCCCTCAATCCACACTGGCTGCACAGAAGAACGGGCCTTCCAGTGGTGGTGCTTCACAGGCAGAGGCCAATCTCATGGTTCTCTTAGCCCACCCTGGGCGCACAGAGGAAAGGGCCTTCCGGTGGTGGCACCCAGCAGGCAGAGGCCCATCTCCTGGTTCTCTCAGCCCACGCTAGGCGTGCAGAGGAAAAGCTATAAATATCTATATAGATATATAGATATATAGATATATAGATATATAGATATATAGATATATAGATATATAGATATATAGATATAGACATATTTTTTTAAAGGCACTGCTGAAAAACATTACATTCTCTATTCCTTGTAAATACATTTTTTTCCTCTTTGCTCTTTTTAATCTTTGACTATATTACTTTAGAAGAATAAATGTCACCACTTCTTTTGCCAGCTGTGTCTCAAGACCAATAAAAACTATAAAATCAGTGACTCTAGCTATCTGGTCTCCCTCAAATTCTTACACTGCTAGGAAATAGGGCTTAAAGTCAGGAAAGCAAGGTAAGCCTACCTCCTCTCCACATGAGTTCTTAAAATTTTGACATGATTAACTCTATCAAAATTTATGATAGTATCATTCTTTCATTCAACAAATACTACTTGGACACGGTATTAAATCTTCTTCATGTAGGAAAGCAGGCAGTCTGTATATAGTGTAGGTGGCTTGGAAGCTTGTGGTACTGTAATTGGCACTGCAAAATGGAACTCTAAAAGTTGAAATTTTTCCTTTCAGAGATTAGAAACTTCTCTAAACTTCCTGCTGAGCATATAACCAACACCCTCTCCTCTCCTCTGCCCAAAAGCAGTGACAGAATTCACAGATGCTCCGGAGCCCAGAGCCCAGTTTTCTTTCCACAAGAAGGGGAGGATGAGCTGAAGATGGCTGGAGGTGATAACAGTAGGTCTGGAGATCTATACTGTCTCTGTATGTTCCCCTGTCCCTCTGTTCCTTTTTATAAAAGATTCCTAACAACCTGTGAATGGTGAGATAGTGATTTGAGGCAAATGGACTGGCTCCTTCATCTCCTCAGAGTGGCTTTGAATGAATCCATTTTACTAAAACACAAGGTCTCCTTTGAGTTGGTCAGTGGCGAGCCAATGAACCTGAGAATGTGAACCATGACTCTTTACCTCGGCCCACAAATGCACAATAGGTCACTAAAAGTAAAACAAAACCTGACCTTTTTGTAAAACTCTAAATTTTGTAAAACTCTGGGTTAAATCATCTCAGCTCTGCATATAGGCATATTAGTCATTTAGGGAGTATCTGCCTACAAGTTGGTAGAACACAACAGGCATAGCAGCACAAACCTGTAATTCCAAATTCAAGAGGCCAAGGCAGGAGGATTACCATGAGTTTAAGACCAGCCTGAGCTACAAAGTAAGTGTAAGGCCAGCCTGAACTACATAGTGAAACCCTGTCTCAATTAATTCATTAAAAAATTAAAAGTTGGCAAAACAAAGTTTATTGGCACTCAATTTGCACAGGCTACCTCATCCACTTTCAAGAAAAGTAACTAAAGTAATTTTCAAGACTCACAGGGCCATCCTGTCACCAGCTTTTGTAACATCCTGTCACAATCTTTTCCCTGTTGGAGCAGGCAGCACCTAGAAGTCTTCAGCCATTGTCCTGTCCCAGAAGCAGCAGAACCTCACAGGACTGAAGCTATTACAAAGCAAGTGATTTCATGGGAATGGAACTTACTCTCAAGCTATGAAGATTTCTCCAGGGCTAAGAAACCAAGATTCTGGCTCATGCTTGCTAAATTGGCTTCCCGCTTTTGTCAGCAGGTCAGAGTGAACCCCCTGCAGCTACTGCTCCAGCTGGGGTCCTTTCCCTGTCTTCTCTCTCACTTTCCAGTTAAAGCTTCCCTTGCAAATCCTTGTTTTAGTTTTAATTTCCATTATCACTAAAAGCAAAGACCCCATCCTAGCTCTTGACATTAGGATCTAAGTCACAAAGATGTATACAGAGTCCCTGGTTTACCATTTTCTCTTTGTTACTTTGAAAAATTTCTTGTACTTTCTACCTCCAAGTTGTAACTTTATCATCTATTTAAAAAGTCAATGATGGTATCAACTGTATGCCTCAGAGGATGGTAGCAAAGTCATATTTGACAAGATACATAAAAGCACTCTGAAAACAGTAGTGTACACAAAGAATTATTGAACAAGGCACATATATCAATATTAATTAAACACTGCTAAAGCTCTGAAACACTTTTTTCAAACTTCTCTGACTATATCCATTAGAAGAAACATTTTACACTGCAGCCACCATATACCTATTACTGAAGCAAAAGCTTAACAAAATAATAGTTGTGTTATTTTGATATTTTAAATTGTTTTCTTTTTTCTGTTTTTAAATGCAGGCCATTAATTTCATAAGGCAATGGTCTTTGACTTTCAGTTATTGGGCATCAGAATCATCTGAGAAGCATTTTTAAGTATCTGATACTCAGGCCCTACCCACTAAGATTCTAATGCGCTACTCAGAAGAAAATGAGACATTACAGTAGCCATTGCTGATTTCCTATCATCTTGTTTTGAAGTTCAACAATGCTTTGTTTGTTTTGATTGGTTTTAGTCTATTTTCTATTGTTTGATTTTAATATGTATGAAGGTATGGACCGCTATTTTGAAGATAACAAGAGACATTATGGTAGCCATTGTTGATTTTCCTATTGTCTGGCTTTGAAGACCTGTAATACTTTCATTCTTTTGTTTTGATCAGTTTCATACTATTTTGCTTTGTTTGAATTCACTGTGTGTGAAACGGACAGTTATTTCGAAGAAAACAAGAGACATTATGGTAGCCACTGTTGATTTCCTGTTGTCTTGTTTTGAAATCCTGTGTTGCTTGCATTGTTTTGTTCTGAACTGCTTTGTTCTATTTTGTTTTGTTTTATTTTCTTTAAAATAAAAACAATTTTGTTAAAGACTTAAAGATTCTAATGAGCGGTTTGGGTTGTGTCAGGGCGGCCCCAGGTGATTCTATTGTACACCCAGTACAGCGTCCTCAGGACTTCTGGCTCACAGGCAGAAACACCACTTATTTACATCCATGGGTGCTAAACACTCTGTGGCCAGGAATTTGCCTCCCTGCACTGCACTCCCACCCTGCTGAAGATCTGCTTGTTATGGCAGGTTGATTATTCTCTGGGCTCCAAGGTGGGTGAGGAAAGCCCAGAATGAATGAGTATCAGAGGAAAGTCTGGGCTTCCTCGCCCAGATGGCATGGTGACATCAAGCAAAGCAAAAGCTGGAGCAGATTGGAGTACCTTGTTAAAAGTAAAGGGACCCGTGAGAAGAGACAAGATGGTGGACTGGTAGGTAGCAGGAGAGAGACCCTCTCTGAGAGAGACAGCTCAAATGCCAGAATAAAACACCCTGGAGAGACCCAAACAGAGAGAGATAGACTCTCACAACACAAAAAGAAACTAAAGCGCAAAAACCCGCTTGAATAAGAGGTCCTGGGGCTACTATTAGTGAAGATAAGATCAGCGAGCACGGCACCCGCCTTGAGAGGCCTGAATTCCGCCCGACCTGAACAAGCGATCCGAGCAAAAGCAACTGGCTTGAGCCGCCGGAGTGCGGAGCTGAACAACCCGGCGTGCAGCTCGCCGGGACCGGCACTGCACACGACCCACCCAGAGGCACCGTGAATTCCCACCACAACCGTGCTTAAGTCAGAGGTCCGGCAGTCCAGCAGTTCTCGGGGACATGGTGAGTGATGGGTATAAGACCCTCCCACGGGAAAGGGGAAACCAACTGGACGACATGTTGGATTTGGGCAGGACAGCCCTAACTCCATAAGGAAGTGGCTTCAGCTGGTTATTCCCCTCGCCGAGC
>PVJX010037326.1:0-17041 GCA_004027295.1 Dolichotis patagonum
CTGGGGATGTAGCTCAGTGCAAAGGCACTGGATTTAATTCGCAGAGCTGGGAGAGAGAGAGAGAGAGAGAGAGAGAGAGAGAGAGAGAGAGAGAGAGAGAAAGGTTAGTTAAGGAAAGCAAGATAACGACTGTTCAGAAGGGAGAACCAAGGGTTGAATGCAGAGCTCTTGCTGTGATACCACCCTGGGTGCTGACAGCTCACACAAATGCCTTGCTTTGCCATCCTTTCGGGGGTGTTTGTTTTTCTCCTTTTTCAGTTTGAGGCCCTAGACATGTGAACTTTTCAATTCCCGAACGTGTGTCTGGACTTTAATTTGGCTGGAGACTTGAGGCCGGTCCCTGGAGGAGTCTGGTTAGCAGCTTGCTCCTCGTACTGGGGAAACAATATGTGCTCTGTATATTTCTAATTTCCTAAGTGGAAGCAGCAGCCAGTTGAATTCCACGGGGATGAGTCTCTTCCATCACAGGGTTTTCTTCCTTAGCCTTAAACAATAAAACTGGCTATTGAGAGAGGTGCTTGGTGCAGGTTCAGGGCAAGTTTGTCCCCCAGTCACTCCTTGTGTAGTTGATTACCTTGGCTGGGCTGTCCCGACTCTCGGGTCACGGTTGGCCATACTTTTTTCTCTTTCTTTCTTCCTTTCTTCCTTTCTTCCTTTCTTCCTTCCTTCCTTCCTTCCTTCCTTCCTTCCTTCCTCTCTTTTTCTTTCTTTCTTTCTTTCTTTCTTTCTTTCTTTCTTTCTTTCTTTCTTTCTTTCTTTTCTTCCTTCCTTCCTCTTTCTTTCTTTCTTTCTTTTCTTTCTTTCTTCTTTCTTTCTTTCATCTTTCTTTCTTTCTTTCTTTCTTTCTTTCTTTCTTTCTTTCTTTCTTGTCCTCTTGAGACAGGCTCTCACTATGCAGCTCAGGCTGGCCTTGCACTCACTTTGTAGCCCACGCTGGCCTTGAACTCACAGCGATCCTCTTGCCGCAGCCTCCTGGGTGCTGAGATTACAAGCTTGTGCCACCTCACCTGGCCTCATGGATGGCTTTCAAGAGTTAGTGCAGCATGGGGCTGCCCTCAGGGCCACCCAGGTGTCCCCCGATGATCCCCGTCTTTGGCTGGACTGATGCCACCATCATTAACTGTTCCTTTTTAGCAATGGTGTAGAGTGGGTCCTTCTGTGGGGAACACAGTGCTGATCTCAGAGAACAGCCTGCCCTACTGTCCCTCGGGTACCAGATTTGGGTTCTGACATCTCATCTTTGCATCCAACGGTGCCTTTGGAGAATGCAAGATGCATTCTCTTCTTTCATGATATGCCAGGATATAAAACTCCACAATTTCAATGACATGCCAGTATATAAAACTCCACAATTTCAATGACGTCATTGGATTGATTAAATTTGTTCAATGTTTATCTTTCTTTACAGTTAATTTACATAGTGCTTGCTAATATGCGAGCCTGTTTCTCCTCCACTTCCTGGATAGAGGCCCGGAGAAACTCACTGGTGCTCCGTAAGGCATTAGCCTCCTGAGCACTTTATAACCACGGAGAGTTGCTCGGCAGCTCGGCAGCATGCAGAGTCCTCCCGCGCCCCGGGAAGCAGGCTGTTATCAAGGAGTAACTGAGTCTCAGAGGAGTTAGGGGATTCGCTTAGGTCACGCAGCTGCATGCTCAGACCATGGACAAAGAATCCAAGAGGGGTCATGGGAATATTCATAGCATGATGGGAAAGGGAAGGCACGAGCAGCACCCTGCTGCATGGTGCTTGCAAGAGTGTTTTAAACTCTTAACGGGAACTTGGCCCTCAGGGCCCAGCTTGCATGCCCAATGCCTCCCTTCACAGCCTGGGGACAGAGCTAATTGGTGTCCTTGAGGTTCTGTGGCCCTGGGTCCACGAGGACTGCTCTTAGAGCACCCACCTCCCACATAGTCAGAGAAACCATAGTCAATAGGATGTGTGTAGATGGCATGATTTATCCCAAGGGATTGGCTCATATGATTGTGGACATTTGATGAGTTCAAAATCTGAAGAGGTAGATACAGTAGTTGGCTTGGAGACTCAGGGAAGAGTTGCAGATTGAGTCTGAGGGCTATTGTTGGAAGATTTCTCTCTTGCCTAGCAGAGAATTGGTTCTAGCCAGGCTTTCAACTGATTGAGTGAGGCCCACCCATCCACAGTATAGATAGTCCTCTGTTTTACTAAAAATCTACTGACTCATATGCTAATCTCACCCCAAAAATTCCTTCACAGAAAAACCAGAACAGCTGAGGATGTGGCTCAGTGGCAAGTGCCAGGTCCTGAGTTTGATTTCTGGTACAAAAATAAAGACAGTAAAGAAATGTCAGAACCATGTTTGACCTACATCTGGGCCCTTGACCCAACCAAGTTGGCATAAAATTAACTGTCACATTTCTATCCCTGGTCTTAACTGCTGCAGTATGGCATCTTCTGGAGCAGGGGCACTGTCTCTTATTTCTCCAAAGCACTCAGGGATAAAGAGAGAGCAGGTACTCAACACGTGCATATTGATCTGAAAACAAACAAGGCAAAAACTCCAAAATGCTTCAGGAATAGTATTTCATTTTTTCCCGCCATGCGTTTCTGGGACAGGCATACTCAACTCTACTTTTCATACAAAGAAGCAGGGGCTTATGTGAATAAACCTGGAATTATGAACCTGGTGAACAGTAGAACTGGGCTGCCACTCCAGTTTCTATGCTTGTGGCCCTTTGCACTTGTGTTAGTTTTTTTCACTGTGACAAAATACCGGAAATGTATCAACTTAAAGGAGGCAAGGCTTGCCTGACTCATGATTTCGGTGGTTCGGTTCATGGTTGGTTGGCTCTGTTGCTTTTGGACCTGAGTGAAGCAGCTTATTGGGTGGGGAGCAGATGGGGGAGCTAAACTGTTCACCTAAGGTATCCAGGAAGAGGGTCAGGGTCTCAGTGTCCCCTTCAAAGGCACGACTCTAATGATCTGCTTTCTCCCACCAGGCTCTACCTCTTAAAGTTTCCTCTGCTTCCCAATAGCACTGTATGCTGGATACCAAGTCTTTAATACATGACCTTTGGGGGATATTTAAGATCCAAACTATAGCATCACTAAGCAACATTTTATTTAATAAGATAAAAATATCTCAGGGGAGCCAGGTGTGGTGGCTCACACCTGTAATCCCAGCTCTCGGAAGGCCGAGGCAGGTGGATTGTTGTGAGTTCGAGACAGGGCTGGGCTATAAAGTGAGCTGAAGGCCCTGAACTGTATAGTGAGGCTCTGTCTCAAAAAGACAAGACAAAAAATGTCTAGGGAGGTGGCCTAGAGTATTCGGAATCAGCGTCTTTCAGAATCTGTTATTTAAAATCTAGCCCAACTACCACCAGCAACATGTATTGTACCAGGACCTAACAGTTGCCTGTCAAAATAACCAGCTGTATACAGAAAAGCTGTGAGTCACTTGCCATGACTGGGGGTGTGGATTTGCTGTATTTCTCTATCCATCCATTCTTTTACCCTTCCTCCTTCTCACTGACTGATATTTCCTGAACATTTACTATTCCCCAGACTGTGGGGGAAGTGCTGGAGCCACGGTGATGGTTAAGACATGATCCTGCTCTCAAGATACTCACAGCAGGGAAGAGGGGGCTCCAGGCATGTTACCCAGGAGCCCCAAGGCCTGACTTCAGCAGTGTCCCTAGAGACAGGACACCCTGAGTGCCATCATGCCTGCTGTCCAGCAGGGGCTTGCCGTCCAGCAGTAATGCTCATGGGGAGTGAGAATGACCCCTGGGGTTTTCAGGCATGTCGCAGTGAGGAGAAAGACAAGGATGGATAACATCTCCCTTTTTGTAGGAAGCTGAGAAAATCTACGTATTGTTGCCAAGAAGGCATTGCCCTCTGCCATTCTGGTCTCTTGGGCATTTCTACCACTTGTTGGTCATCATTATCAATCCCTGAATCAGTGTCTATCGTCAAACTCATCCCTGCAGCAGCACTGGGTGCTTCCCTTTGGCTCCATCTTCCTTCCCTTCTTAACACCGAGGCCACGTGGGAGGCAGCTGCCCAATGACCTGTGGCTTTTAATAACTTCCACGTTGCTTTCTCACAGACAGCACTACCTATGAAGTTGGCCAGGCGGGAGATAACTTCCATCTACATCAGTCTGGGGAGCGGAGATTTCTGGAGTCTTCTCACACGCCGACCCATCAGGCTGGAACAGTTTCTTCTGTACATGGCTCTTCCTCATCCTTTTATGTCCAAACTCGAAGATTTGAATCCCACCTGAACTAACTCCTTTCCCATTTGCTTCTCGCTGTCTCTGATTACCTGGTTTATTCCACTGTTGTCTTCCTTCCCATTGGATGCAAGCTCCACAAGGCCACAGACCCTCCTCTGTCCAGGTCGGCATGCCCAGTGCGGTGTGTTGCATGTACCAAAATTTCCATCAATATTTGTTGAATGCATGCAAGAATGGTTGAAGTCAGTTGTGTATCCTGTCTCTGCATAGGACAGTACCTTTTCTCCCTCGTTGACAGGTAAGTCATCACTCCTTTCAGGTGCTTCTGATTCAGGGCTGAGGGCCAGGGATATAGCTCAGTGGCATAAGCACCTTCCTGGCAAATGCAAGGTCCTGAGTTTGATTCCAAGGACAGAAAAAAAATAGCATTCTCCTGGAGATGGAGCTCAGTGCAAAGCTCTGGGTAGGACCCACAGTGCTGAAAAAAAGCCCTGAACATTCACTAATTCAGGGCTGAGAGCAACTCAGGGAAAGCAGGGCCTTCAGCTGAGGTTGCCCAGGCCTGTGGAACGTGAACTCTGCAGCCTCCAGCACCTTCCTTGAGGCTGACCGTGATGCTTCCTTCCCGTCTCCTCTCCATGTCCCCACGCTGAGCTTCTCATGGCCTTGATCTGCCGTCTCACCCTTCCTGTGTGCTCAGGAAGTAACTGGGTTCGTCCGGTTGTGATCATCTTGGAAGTCATAACCATCTAGACTAGAGCTGAGCAGCTCTCTGATCCTCTGCATCACATGTGCCACACTCCCAGTGGTGTAGCGGAGTGGGCAGGACTTAGATCTTGGAGTCAGTTGGTCTAGGATTGAGTTCTGGTTATGCTACTGTGACTTCGGGTAAGTCACTTCACCTATTTGAGAATCAATTTCCTTGTCCACAAATAGGTACAAAAACAGAACTCACTTCCCTGACTTGGCACTAATGGAGGAAGGTATCGTTGGCAGGTCTGGAAACTGGAGACAGAAGGACAGTGACTTTCATGTGTTCCCCCACTACATGTGTCCTTTCTTTCCTTTCCTTTCCTTTGTTTTGTTTTTATCTGAGGCAGGGTCTCCCTATGTAGGCCAGGCTGGCCTTGAACTCAGAGATCCTCCTGCCTCAGCCTCCCCATTGCTGGATTTACAGTCATGTTCCATCATGCCCAGCCTTTCTTTCTTTCTTTCTTTCTTTCTTTCTTTCTTTCTTTCTTTCTTTCTTTCTTCTTTCTTTCTTTCTCTCTTTCTCTCTTTCTTTCTCTCTCTTTCTTCTTTCTTTCTTTCTTTCTTTCTTTCTTTCTTTCTTTCTTTTTCTCTCTTTCTTTTCCTTCCTTTCCCTTCCCTTCCCTTCCCTTCCCTTCCCTTTCCTTCTTGTCCTCCTCCCCCTCCTTTTCTTCTTCCTTGATCTCCTCCTCCTCTTTCCTCTCTCTTCCTTAGAGCCACATATGGTAGTACCTGCCTGTAATCTCAACATTCTGGGAGACTGAGACAGGGGCCTGCAAGTTCAACCCTAGCTTGGGTAATTTAGGAAGATCATGTTTCAAAATAAAAAGTAAAGGTCTGTGCAGTAATAATAGTATTCACTCTGGAAAATGAGTGCCATTATTATGCCCATTTTATGGATGAGAAAAACTGAGTCTTATAGAATTTGAGTGCCTTACCTGAAGTTACAATCACAGTGCTAGAATTCAAACTTAGACAACTCACTCCAAGATCTAATTCCTTCACACTGAGCTATATCCCCAGCTTCCCTCCTTTTAAAAAAAAATTTGAGACAAGGTCTCACTAAATTGCTAAGGTTGGGCTCAAATTTGCTATCCTCTTGCCTCAGCTTCCCAGACTGCTGGGATTACAGGTGTGTGCATGACACGTGGTTTGCTGGGTTTACGAGTGTGCACAACACTGCGCTTACTGTGCTTACTGGACATGGTGACCCATGAGGAGCAGGCAGAATATTCCTGCTTGTGGGTAACAGAAGAAGATGCACGAGGAAGAATCACTGTGAGTCTGATAATAGAATTACACTGCGCTGTGGCTCAGTCACAGGCCTGGAGTTCCAGGTTCCAGGTGAACCGTGCTAAGTAAGCTTCCTATTCAGCGTACGTGACAGCTGCGTGTATAATGATCTCAGGGAGGTTTCTACCAGGAACAATTAAACCACTCATATAAACTCAGTCACATACACAGCCACGTTCACAAGACTGTGAACTCTTGTAGGACAAGATTAATGAAGGTTCATCTTGGAATCCTGGGCTCCTGAAAGGTCCCAGACACGGGCTGGGCTTTCAGAGGTGCCGGCGTCTTGGCGTCATTGCTGTCTTGTCCCCAGCCATGGGAGTGGTGACCATGGTGAGAAGGTTCAACTTGGTAGGGGGAGCAGCTGAGGCAGGGGCCAAGCAGGAGCAGGCTGGGTAGCTAGGGCTGTGCTCCCGGGCAGGCTCGGCGCTGGGGTGAAGGGAGGCGTTGGAGGGAGGCTGCTTAGGACTGTGCCAGAGGGAAGGACCCAGGGGGTCAGTGGTAGCAGCTTTCCTCCTGGCCCATGGAAACTGGATTCTGCCCACATCTTCCTGAACGTCTCTAAGGATAGCAAACCACCGCTTCCTGGGGTAGCATTTGAAAGCTACATTTTTCTGGTGACCTTGTCTCAGGGTGGACCACAGTATTTCTTCCTTTGTAGCACCTGTGTCACATTCTTTTTTTTTTTTTTGGTACCAAGAATTGAACTCATGACCTAGCACTTGCCAGACAGGTGCTTATGCTGCTGAGCCAAATCCCAAGCCCTATGTCACCTTCTTTGAGCTCCTAAGATGATGTAAAGGAGACGTCAACACCCTTAAGTACTTCATTGCTCTCACTACAAAATTATTATTATTTTTTGTTTTTGAGACACAGTCTTGCTATGGAGTCCAGGCTGCCTTTGAACTTGAGATTCTCCTGCCTCAGCCTCCTTAGTCATGGGATTATAGATATCTACCACCATGCCCAGCCACTACAATGTTTCAAAAAATAATTTAATGAGAGCTCCATATACTGTCAAACACAGGCCTTACTAATGAAGAAAGTACAACTGGGCAGGCAGGTCAAGGTATTCTAGAGTCTCAACTGCCCACCTTTAACATTTGGATTCAGCTGAGGTTGTCAGCTGGCTAAGACGAAGTAAGCAAATGCTCCAGCAGTGGGGAGAAGGTAGCCCCACGACTCTCCAAGAGAGCCAGCTGTGTTCGGTTTGAAAGGCCAGCTGGTATCCTGACATGGGGGAGCCTAGTGTCTTAGTCTGTCTATGCTGCTATAACAGGATACTGTAGACTGAGACATTTAAAAGAACAGAAACTTACTCCTCACAGTGCTGCGGGCTGGAACATTTGAGTTCAAGCACAGTCTTGGGAGGGTCCAATCTCTGCATCTAAGACAGCATCTTTTTTTTGTGTGTGTGTGTCTTTTTGGGATCTTAATATGCAGGTCAGGCTGGTCTTGAACTTGCATCGATCCTCCTGCCTGAGCCTCTCAAGTGCTGGGATTACAGGTGTGCACCACTATGTCCAGCTCCCAAGACAGCATCTTAAATGCTGTGTCCTAGGGATGGCAGGAAGACTGTGTCCCTGTGTGGCAGAAGACAGAAGGAAGAAAAAGGGAAACCTTTTCCACAGGGCCCTTTAAGAAGGGATCCTGGTCCTCCTCACAGGGTGGAGCCCTGTGACTCAATCTCCAACCCAAGGCCATTCTTCCCAATACTGTTCCCCTGGCGTTAAATTACAACATGAATTTTGGAGGGGACAAAAGCATTCAAACCACAACCGTCAGCATAACTGGATTAGGAAAAGGGTCGCAGCTCTGAGGGATGTGATGTAAATGGTAAGATCTGGGACAAACATGCCAGTAACTGGATTGAATGCAGAATAGTGATCTCCAATAAAAGTAGCAATAATTACAACCAGCTTTAATGATAAAGATAGCTTTTAAAATTTAAAGCACTTGCAGTGTAGGAGATATACTATGAAATCCTTTACATATATTATCTCATTTAATCTTTTCATCAAACCATTACTGTGCTTATTGTACATGCAAGGAAGTGAATGTACATAAGGCTCAGTGCCTTGTCGGGCACTGTGTTAAAGATGGCATGCCAGTGGTCATCAGCCAGCACTCAGTTTGTCTTCCAAGAGCCTTTTAATGATGTCTGGAGACATTTTTGGTTATCACATGGAAGAGGTGGAGTTCTAGTGCCATCTAGTGGGTGGAGGCCAGATATGCTTCCAAACACTACACTGCCCAGGACAACCTCTGCCTCCATTAAAGAATTATCCAATTCAAAATGTCAAGTGTGTCCAGGTTGAGCAACCCTGCTGTGTAAAAGCTATCTAATTGAATTTTGACAGCCCCGATGAGGAAACTGAGGCTCATGGAGGTGAAGTCACCTGAGGTCACCCAACTGATGAGTGGCAGGGGTTTGAAGCTCTGTGCATCTAAGTCACAAGCCAGTGCTCTTACTCTGTTGGAGGGCTCCAGCAGAGTTACTTGTCAGGTTCCAGGGTGGAAGAGAGGCTTGTGCTTGGGTAGCCGAGTGCCAGAGCACTGTTAAAACGTGCACGCCACAGGGCTGAGCCTGTCATGGAGGCTCTGGAGGGCGTGGGGCATTGTGTTCCTGGGTGGCATCCAGGGCAGGGTGTCAGCCCTGAGAGACTTCTGTTGGGCGGAGGCCACCAAAAAGGAAGTGGAGCTGGATGTGGGTTGGGAATCTGTTTGTTCATCGGTTCTGACCTTGGTGCTGAGATGTAATGATACAGGAGCCAGGCCAATTTCCTGCCCTTATGGAACATATACATCAGTGTGGGGAGAGATGGCTAATACAGTGGCCAACAAATCCGTAGAGTAAGCAGAGACTGTGACAGCATCTTGAAGGAAATAAATAGGGGGCTGCAATGATGGATAACAGCTGGGTGTCATAGCTGGGCAGTGAGGGACATTTCCCTGGTGTAGGGGGACCATGAAAACCAGGCTGGGAGGAAGCCAGGGGAAAATAATTTCACAGAGATCATGTGGTAGGAGTAAGCTCACTATGTGCTAGCAACAGACGGAAGGGTCCCACGTGCTGCCTAGTACCAGCCTAAGATGAAGGTGAGGAGCTTGCATCGGAGTGTGTGCTTGTGCATGGCCCCCGTCATTGAGTTTTACAGTGAAAACATGAACAGAGTTGGTAACCACGTTTTGTGGTTATATTTTGTGGGAGGCTGGCCTGAGGACCACATGCTGGGTGGTGCTTCTGTAGAAGAGGTCTGGGTATCCCTCATGGCTCCCCCTGTCCTTCCAGGAAGTCATGGCTTCCTGTGCCCTCTACCTAAGAGTATCCTTTGGCCTCAGATGGGCACCTTGCCAGAGCTCTGGGAAGTCATGGGCCCAGAACGATGCTCCACAATGGAGGGTGGGCCATGACTGGTAAACTCTCCAACTTCCTCACCTGGTTCTGGGACACTCTAAGGAATGTCCACACAGAGAATCCTCAGCAGGAGGGAGCCCCAGTGGTTCATAGAGGGGACACACTCCTGGGTGTACCCTTTACTCTCTGTCCTCTGTCCCACTTTCCTCACCCTCTCCGTGCTCCCTAGGATCATCTCCCCAAATTATCTACTCAAACCCCAATCCTGTCTGCTTCTGGGGGACCCCTCCAGAGAGGGGGTTGGAGCATAAGCAAGTGGCTCCTGGCAGCAGTGGAGGTTAGGGAGCTACATGCAGCAGGGGACACAGGACTCTAACAGACCACGGCAGGGAACCTGGATCCTGTTCTAAGTGTATTGTGAACTGTGGAGAATTTTATGGGGGTCAGGGCTACTGTGTGACCCAATTATAACTTCCAGGGCTGCTTTGGTTGTGGTTTTGGGAGTGGGTTGGATAAGTGCAAAGGCAGAAGCAGGAGACCAAGTAGGAAGCTACTCGAGGTGGGTCCAGGGAACGGCTGACGGTAACTGGAGTTGGTGGTGCAGGTGAGACGCATGGACGGATCTGAGATACATTCTGGAGAATGAATCAAAAGGACTTGATGCTCTATTCAAAGGCTCTGGGGAGCAATAGAGGGAGAAGTCGAAGATGGTGCCTTAAATTCTTAATTAGTGCTGAGGGTCGTGGAGCTGCAGGAATATTTTGCTATGAAAGGCATTGGGGAAGTGAGGGGTTAGGACACTGTCTCTGTTCTGATAGTGCCACGAATTGAATTAAGTTCTGCTGAGGTTTCCTGGGCCCCGCAGCATGTGCTGAATAGATGCACACGTTCTGTCTGTCTGGGTGGAACCTATGGGAGAAGACGAAAACCACTGTCACCACCGCAAGGAGAGGCCGTTCTTGACCAGCCACAGGGGCACGAAACTTACAGGCTGAAAAATGAAGCCAGAGACTGGCCCGGCCCCCACGACCGCTGCTGACGACTTCACACAGAGAGTGGCCCTCCAAGTGAGACGGGGGTCGCTTTCTCACTCCGCACTGTGCCTGGGAGAACTTCCTGTGTTAGGAGCACAGAGAGGGCCTGCATTCCCTTTTACTCCTGTATGGTAGCTTATTAGATGATTATCCTGCAGTTGACTTAGCCGGGTTGCCTTCGACGCGTATCTGAACATTTTCATCAGCGTTTTTTGGCTCTTTTGAACGGTGCCATGCTGGATAACATCACAAATGCAAAAGCGATCTTTTCCACTTTTTAAAGGCTGTGTTTTATTTAAGCAATCTGCCTTGGGAGGGTATTGATGTTGTCTCTGTGTTTGCTTCTGTTAAATTTTTGTATGTCGCATTCTTTTTTCTATTAGGAGATAACGGTAATACATAATAATCACCTTCACCTTGAGGGACCGGGACATGTGCAGATCACATCTCGATCATTTTACTGCCTGTCCTCCCCACCCAACCTCTTCCACCCTCCCCATCCCTTTCCCACATCCACATAATGTACCTTCCCATTTTCAACCATATCTCTTTTATTTTGATTTTAAAATCTTTTTATATTTTGGATCTCTCATGTTAGAGAAGCCATGTGATATTTAACCATCTTAGTCTGATTTTTTCACCTGGAATTATGGGCTTAAGTTTCATCCACTATCCTACAAATGACTCAAATCTATCCTTCTTTATGGCTGAGTAGTACTCCATCAGCATATACACATTTTCCTTCTCCATTCATCTGGTGATGGACTTACAGGTTAGGCTTCCTTTATGATAAGTAAAAACGTAATGTAAATGCTTGCTCATGGTTGTCTTTTAAAAATTTTTAAAAAATAACTTTTCTTTTTTATTGTTTTCCGTGGTGGAGATGGAAGCCAAGGCCTCACGTGTGATAGGCACGCGGCGCGGAAGAGCCGTGGTGCGCGCTGTTGGCTGCGGCTGAGGAGGGCTGTGTCTGACTCCTAGGAGGTGCGCTGGGGCGAGTGGGAGAAGAGACGAGCACCTCGGTCTCCAGGCGCTGCGGACTTGTTTACCGAGAGACACCTCGGGAGCGATGAGCTCGCCCGAGCGCTGCCCACCGCGGGGCGGAAACCGGGAATCTGGGAGCTCTTGAGTCCCGGCTCTGTAGCTTTGCTCCGTGGCTGGGGCCCCGGCTCTGAGCGCAGACTTTCTGGTTGTGAATTCTCCCAGGTCTGTGTCACTGTGCGGTTTGGTGTTTTTTTTTGTTTCATTAAAAAATTTTATCAGTACATTTGAGATATGCATAGGGGGAGTGTGCCCCTCTATATATCTTGCTTTTTTTTTGCCATTCCCCTCTCTCCTCCAACCCCTCTTCCCTCCTTACTTACAGAAGTTTTGTTTCCGTTTTTGCTACTCAGAAGCTCAGGTGCTGTATCTGTAAACCCTACACACCCTGTTTAGCTGTGAGGAAGATAATCCGGGTGTAACAGTGGCCAGCGCACACGCATGTCTCTTGTCCAGTGTATCTACCATTGCTACCATCAGTTCATTCCCGGTCTCTCAGTCGACCCAAATGAAGCTGAACAGCGTAGGAGAAAACTTTCAGGTAGCAAGTCAGGCTCAGGCTGATGACGGAGAGACTTCAACAGACTTCACCGTAATATTCCCAATGGTTCAAGCACTCACTCCTCCATAGATTCTAAGCCTTGAGGCTCCAGAGCTGAGGGCTCAGCGAACACGTTGCCTGTTTCTTCTTCACTTATCTTCTAGAAACTTGGGTCCCTCTGATTGGAGATATTGCTCCCTCACTGGAGTATTACCTGCTTTCCTCATCAGTCAATCAGCAAATAAATCACACTCATTATAGCCTCGGATGGAAAGGATTTCATACTGAACAAACATTTGATTTCTCCCCTTTCTCCTCTTCTTCCTCCTCCTTTTTCTTCTGGTAGAACAGGAGATCAACCCAGGGTGCTCTGCCACTTAGCCACATGCCCAGCCCTTGCCACCTCTTTTATTTTTATTTTGAGACAGGTTCTCAATCAGTTTCCCAGGCAGGACACAAACTTACAATCCTCCTGTGTCAGTTTCCTGCAGTGCTGAGATTCCAGCTGAGGATTCCAGCCCCGGCGACTGATTCTTCCTTAAATGAAGCTTAGCATTTAGTAAGTGTATGTTAATGAGCTATTGCCATATAACAAACAGCCCTTCACATCCTAGGAGCATGCGGCACCACGTGTTTGTTCTGTTCATGTCTCTGAGGTTTGACTGGGGACTGGCTGATTCAGCTGGTCTCCACAGGCTGGCTCTAAGCGGTAGACCGAGTCTGGCTCTGGCCTACGTGCCTCTCATCCTCCTTGTGCCAGTGGACCAGGTGGGCAGGTGTCTCTACAGTGATGGCACAAGAGAAGTTCTAGAATCAGAACCAGCACTTCTGTTCACATTCCACTGGTGTAAGTGTGTCATATGGCTGGGCTCGAGGCTGGAGGTGAAGGCTGCAGAATCAAGTGGCCAAGGGTAAAGACACAGAGAAAAATAACAACTCGGGGGCCAGTATTTTGGCCTGTCAGAGAGTAAGACAGACACTCACCCAGCAGTCCTGCAAATACATGATTAGAAGTGATGCTGCAAGTTAGGAAGGGAAATGCTTGAATGTGACAGAGAGCTAACCTTTCTGGTGCTGGCAACTTCCCTGAGGAAGTGATGTTTTAAGATGAGATTCCAAGGACAACAGATGAAAAGGACACCAGGAAGAGGAACCGTCCCATGCAAAGATCCTAGGTCAAGAGGAAGTGGGATGGGGAAGCTGTGGGTCAAAGCTGGAGCATTGAGTAGCCCCAGAGATTCTGCCGAGGGTTTAATACTGAGCGAGAGAAACTCATGCCTTGAAAATGAAGTGTTTGCCTCTTGTCATGGTGTGACTTTCCCAGGAATACAGCCCACCTCCTTGCACATTCCTGTTCATCCCTCAGGGTGCAGCAGGGAGGGTGTTGTCTCCGGGAAGCATTTCAGCTCCCTCGATGATGTGGGCTGAATGTTTGTATCCCTCCATCCATTTGCTGACATATGTGATGACATCAGTGGTGGAGGCCTTAGGACACGGGAAGATCTCAGGAAGGGCAGTAGAGCCTGTATAAAAGGGACTTCTGAGTGATATCTCATCCTCTTTCAGACATGCAAAAATACAAGCTGGGGCTCTGCGATCTAGAAGAGGGTGCTCACCAGTACCCGGTCATCATGGCTCTCTGAACTGCAGAACCGTGAGAAATAAAGTGCCTGCAGTGCTTTATAAATTGACTCAGCCTCTGCTGCTTTGTTATTGTGGCCAGAGCTGACTAAGACATCTAGCTGCTGCCTTTGGCCCTCTGTGGGCCAGGTACAAATATCTCCTGTGACCACGAAGGACCATCATTGCAGTGGACTGCAGAGCTTTGGCTTTTTGGAAGGCTGAGATCGTTGTATATTCTTTTCTTGGACCTTGGTCCAAGTCAGTGGCCCAGGAAGTGTCTGTTGTCTTACATATCAACAAGACCACGGACGCAGCAGCACTGCACAGTGTGGGCTATTGCCAGATCGCTGTCATCTGCATCATCCAGATTGATAAGCGCAGGAGCTGGCGTAGTGGACATAGAGGTGGCAACATCAGACCCGTCCAGTGCCAGGGAGGTAGAAAACAAACTGAGTGAAACGGGGCTGACGTGGAGCAGTCTGAGCGGTGGGGAGTGGGCCCGGTGGGGCCCACTCTGGACTCTGTTATCGGGGAGCAGTCTCCCCTCAGCTGCAGCCAATGCCCATATAGCATTGCGACCTGAAAATTAGCAGATTTGTTTTCAACAGATCTAAAAGTCTAGATGTTAATAAATGAAATGTAGTCAATTTAATTAAAAATTTAAAAAAGTGCTGAAGATCAAATAAAACATAGCTGGAGGTGTTTTGGGCCCGGGACCTCAAAATTTATGTCATGGCAGGTAAGAGATGCCCTGGAGCCTGACGAGACCCAGTGCAAACCCCTGCTCCTTTCCCCTCTGCTTTGTTAGGTCGAGGATACACCCTGGGCACCTTGATCCGGTCCACTCTCCTACAGTCTAGCGGGAGCCTGGGGCAGAGTTACGGCGCTGTGTGTAGAATGGGCCTGCTGTGTCGTAAGCAACAGAAGTGAGGGACATGATTATTCTTCTCCCTTTTCATTAGCACATCAGCGATGTCTAATGAATACGGGCGTCATGGGGAATTGGTACTTATACATACTGCATCTTAGTCTTCTGTATTTCCCTTCTCTCTTTCCTCTCCTTCCATTTCTAGATCCTCTCCCCATCTGTAAAAGGTCTACCTCTATGTTTCCTATTGTCTTTCATTTTGTTCTTTAACTTATACTTTGGGTTTCTCATATAACCTATTTATAGCATTATAGTCTCGAGGTGCATCCATTTTTCCACAAGTCACTCAAATCTATATTTTTGATGGCCGAATAGTACTCCATTCTGCATTTTCTTTATTCATTCACCCATTAATGGACATAGAGGCTGCTTCTAAGATTCAGCTATTGTTGAGTTGTGCTGCTATAAATATGAGTAGAAGGCATCATTGGCATTGTTACTGTGGGTTATGTTTACCTCTTGGCAGTCAGCTTGGAGCAGGAGTTTGTGGTCAGGCATGGCCATGTGGAGCTGAGTGGCAGCAGGTGGGGCTGTGGTCAAATTAGTTTAGTCTTCTAAAGGCTTTGATGCTGAGAAGAAAGTCCTCTTTCATGGCTCTTTTTGGGGGGCCAAGGGAAAATGCGAAAGATCCCTGAGCAGATGCACAGGTGACCTACCTTATCTGGAAGATCTAATCAGCTGCTAAACAAGTGTTCAGGCCATTCACCCTCTCTTCCTCCTTGCCTCCCTCCATCCATCCATTTCCAGAGTCCCTGATGGGTGCCAGGAGGAAAAAGCAGTAGTTACTGCCCTAAAGTACTTGCAGCAAGGCCAGAGGTGGGGCTGGAGCACAGCGGGGAGATAGGTTGTGCTTGTGTCCGTGCCCCTCATTGGTGGTGTGATTTCGGGCAAGTTCCTCGCCCTTTCACTGTATCGTATTCCTTCCCTGCAAAGCTGGGATGGACGAAGCATCACCTCTTGTGGTTGTCAGAGCAGGAGTGTAGGAGGTCAGCACAGGTGAAGGCACTCAGAGGTCCGGGCAGAATCAGGACTTGGGGTGGAGTCGGCTCCCCAGAGCAGAGTTTGAGATGAGACTTGAGCACAAGTGATTCATGAAGGAATTGCTCCCGGCTAGAAAGGACTAGGGAGAGAGGTTCTCGAAGGAGAAGCTGCCAAGCAGGAGTGCAGTTCTAGGGACTTTGTAAGTCACACTTCCAGGTTGTCTTTACCACCAGTGGCAGGAAGGTCCAGGAACTCACCGATGCCTTGAGCCAGCAGAGCAGCCCAGATATGGGCTATGGGCAGCTGAGGGTCGTAAAGCTAAGGGAGGAGGAGGAGGTGTACAGGGGTAGCCAAGGGACCTCCCCCACAGGTGGATGGAGCCTCCCCAGCGGCAGCCTCGGCAGAAAGTGCCAAGCACGACTCTGAATGGGAAGGGGCAGGGCTGCAAGTCTGTAGTGATTCAGAGGACATGGGAAGAAAACATGGAAATGTCAGACCCATGACATTAGTTCAATCTTAGCACCACGTTTCTGGGAGTGATAATAATTAGCAGCGTAGCAGGAAGGTTTATGGAGCACACACCCTGGGGGTTGAATTGCATCCCTTCCTCCCTAAATTCCTGTGCTAAAGTTTTCTCCTCAGTGGTGGATTAACTAATGGTCAACTTGTAACTCCCAGCTAACTGACTCAGCATGGTGCTGGGTATGGAAGGCCCAGGATTGTTGCCAACAACATGAAAGGAGAAATGGAGGGGAAGACAGTGTGCTGTTCTCCTGGAGAAGCCTGTCATGCTGATTTTCCTGATATGAACTCACCTGTTGGGGTCCTTGCTGTTGCTGAGGATGGCTGCGGTTCTTTTTGGGGGAGCTCTGGTCCTTACCCTGAGCATTACTTCCTGGTTCCAAGGCACATCCCTCAGCCTGCTGCCACAGATCCTTCATCCTGCTGGCACAGACTTTCTAGCTTCTACCATTGACCTTTGGGCCTTCCCACTGCTTCCCATGAAGCAGACTTGCATGAGACATTGTTGTGCATTCTCGGTCTTCAGCTGGACTCGTGCAGGACATTGCGGTGGGATCCAGGTCCTCAGCTGGATTCTTTGAGTCTCTAGTGTGTGGATAGATTGCTTGCACTCTTCTGCATTTGACTTTTTGGTTGAATATTATAAAATAATCCTATAAATTGTGTGTTCTCTATTAAATCTATGTCCTTGCAAATCCCAATTACAACACCCTCACAGTGAGTATCTGGAGATGAGGTATTCAGGAGATAATTAAA
>PVJX010037327.1:0-17023 GCA_004027295.1 Dolichotis patagonum
AGGGAGGTCACCCCTTCTTTCAATTGCAAATGGCCCTCTGTCACCTGTGGAGAGGCCTCCTGGTCGCCTGCGGCCTGGGAACTGGGTTCATTCCCCGGCGTCCCCACCCCCACCCGCCAGATGGAGCCCACGGGTTCCCACCCCCCAGGGCACACCAGGACCCCGCTTCCCAGCCTCTGCGGCCTCGTTTCTCTGAGCCCCAAACCCCACTGCACCCCAAACATCTGACCCGAGGAGAGTCCCTGCTGAAGGCCACGGCCTGGAAATTCGCCTTTGGCCGCAGGAGGCTACCACCTGCAAGTCTCCGCCCCCACCCCCGGGGCGAATTGTAGCCGGGGGTTCAGCACAGTACCTGCCTGGCCAACACAAGGTCATGAGTTCGATGCCCGGTGCCGCAAAAATAAAGTAGGTGAGACTCCTGGACCCTCGGGGTCCTTCTCAGAGTGAGCAGTGCAGGGGAGGTAACAGGAGGTGACAGAGGTTTGCTGCAGGAGGCAGCGCCAGGGAGACTCGGGTGACAAGGAAGTAAAAGCCCCATTCAAGCCCTCAGTCTGTCTCGGTCATTTTTTATTAAAACACGTAGCACTGCCCAGCTGGCGACCACGCCCGCAATCCCAGCTATAGACGGCAGCCAGGTAGGGTTGGGCCCTCAAAAAAGCCCAAAGGCAGAACACACCGAAACCGTGGTGGGAGACACCCCAGGTACAGGCCAGGGCCCAAGACACTATAAAGGGTGGGCGTGGTGGCCCACGCCTGCCTTCCCAGCACTGGGAGAGGCCCGGCGGGGTCGCCACGAGGTCAAGGCCAGCCTGGGCTACACAGTGACACCGAGGCCAGCCTGCCCTTGGTGTCGGAGCCTTCAGTGGGTGACCAACACCCCGGACCCCCGCCTACCGGACAAGGCCTGTGTTCTCTCCCCGCCTGCCCCCAGGGCACTGACCGGCCTCCCCTCTGGGTCAGTGTCCCCTAAGCGGCTGCACTTATGATCCTGCGGGTTCCTCATAGTTGCAGCCCACGCTGTACCCGTGTGTTTGTGCTCCACAAAGCTCCCCCCCAGACAGGGGGTGTGGGGTCCCCTCTGGCCTTCCTCAGGAGCTCTTCTGATAAATATTTCCTACACAGCCTCCACTGTTCCTGGAGTCCATTCCGCGGTGTTAGGGAGCTCGAACTCGGCGTGTAGGGCACCCGGCAGGTCTGGAGTGACAATATTTCCCTTGAATCCTATTTGGAGGTTCCACTAGCATCCCTGTATCGTGAGCATTCGGAAGGCTGAGGCAGGAGGATTGAGTCCCGGGCCAGACTGGCTGTCTTGTGAGTTCAAGGCAGCCTGCACCGCAGAGATCCGGTCTCAAAGAAAAAACTCTTGGCGACAGCAGGCTGCCAGCCCCGCTGGCTCCCGCTGCACAAGGCCCAGAGGAAGCCGCGTAGTTGTGGGGGGCAGAGGCGTCCCGGGCGCCCTCCAGGGAGGTTCCTCTCCCAGCCGGAAGGCTTCTCCCCGGAACCGATCTGGAAACAGATCCTACCAGCTCTAAAGATGAATCACCTAGCGGCAGTTACCTCAATCCCGCCCTTCTGGGAACCACGTAAGAGTTCCTGAGGCCTCTAATACCGGCCCTCAGGAAGGCTGAGGCAGGAGGATTGCAAATGCAAGTCCCACCTGAGGAAACTACCAAGACTATTTCAAAATAAAACCTAAGGCCAGGGCTGGGGGCAGCTCAGCGGCAGTGCATCCCCGGGTTCAATTTCCCAGTGCTGCAAAAGGAAAAAGCATCTAAAAATAGGGAAACAAAGCGACCCGCGGGGGTGGGGTTTGGGGAACTGGAAACGAAGCTCGGACCATCTGATACAGGAAACGCCCGCGGTTCGATCCCCAGGACCAAACTAAAGCAAGCCCTAACCCCCACCTTCCTGAACGGCTTGGCTGGGGGGCGCGTGAGCCCGGGCGGCAGCTTCGGGGCCCCAGGCTGCCGGCTCCGGGCTCGCGGGAGGCCGGGCCCCACCCAGGGCTGGGCCGGCGCCCCCACCCGGCCGGCCGCGAACTCCTCTATAGGCGCCGTGAACGTCACCTCTCGCTCCTGCGCGTCTGCGCTTTCCCGAGATGACTTCCTGGTCAATATTTAATGTACCCTAGAGTTTGAAAAATGCAAAGAAAAGAAACGCGGGGGCGTGTAACAGCGAGCACGACGTGTATTTATTTCCGAGCTGCTTTGTAGTTTATCAAAATTAATTTACACCGGGGGGGGGTGCGGGCGCTCATAACCCCCGCTTCTCCGGAGGAGAAGCTACACAGTGACACCGAGGCCCGCTTCTCCGGCAGGAGGGTCGTCAAGTCGAGCTCAGCCCTCTGCAGACGGGCTAGGGCCCGGGTGCCATCCTTCGGGAGGATGAAAATGTAAACCTAACATGAATTCACGCTTGTCACAGCCGCCCCCACCAAAACCGGCCGCGTTAGGTTAACCCCTAGGGGCTCCTTGGCGCGTGCCACCCCGGAGAACCAACCCCTCAGCCTCCGGGCTGCGCCACCTCTGGATCTGTCACCCGCGACTTCCAAAACTACGGGGACGCAGGCGGCTCTGCGCCCCGGGACCCTCCTGACTCTGCGCCGGCTCTGCGCGCAGGACCAGCCCCACCTTCCCGGACGTGAACGGATGGTGTCGCCCCTCCTTCCCTTCTCGCGCCCCCGAGTCCGGGTCCCAGATTTGGTACCAGAACGCCCGGTGCTCTGTGCTCGTGGGCGCCCCGTGGGGGACTCGGCGCGCGCCTCCTGCGCTGGGGACACTCACCCGCCCGCAGTCATCCCGGAGCGCGCGGCCCGGCCGGGTAACCACTGCGCCGACTGCGCAAGGCCGGGCCTCGAGAGCCAGGCGGGCGGAGGGGGCGGCGAGGTCTAGGGCGGCGCCGCCGAGCACCCCACCTCCCTCGCCAGCCCGGGGTCCCTGCGCGCGCACAGCGGCGCGCGTCCCACGCCCGCGTCGCCTGGTCGGTCCCTCTGACCTTCCCCGCGGAAAGGACCGCGGTGCCCACTGCTCCCCGACAGCGGCGGCGACCGGAGCTTTACCTCCGCGGGGCCACGGATTATCACGGGCCTGGGAGGTGAGTGCGGGGATTCGCCGCGCTTTCCAGAGAAGGAAACCGAGGCGGAGCGCAGCGAGCAGCTAGCAGGGGAGGCCTGGACAGACCCGCTGGCTGGGGACCCGGTGGCTTCGGAGGGGGCCCTGGAAGGGGCGAGGCCGCCAGGCAGCGGGACCCGTCACCGGCCGCGGCCGCTGCTCGTCTCACCCCCAGAGCGAGCTCCGCAGCCTCGGGCGCCCGCACAGCGCGGTTAACCAGGATGCGCACTGAGCAAGCGCTGCCGCCCGGCTCCTGCTTGGACCGCTTCCTCCTTCGCCGCCGCCCTAGTGCTTCTCCCTCCACCGCAGGCAAACGCGAGCATTCCCGTCGCCCTGTGCTTCTGCCTAAGCTGCGTCCAGGCGGCCACTCGCCGGATCCCCACCGCGAGTTCTCGGCTTCGGCCCTGGCCCCGACCCTCCCCACACCTCCCACCCCCAGGCCGGCTCAGGGAACCGGAGAGGACAAGTAGGGGTCAGGCGCCGACACACCCCGTGAGGGATGTGGTACAAACACCGACTGGCGAGGCAAAAAAATAAATCAACGAGGAGATAAAACAGCTGGCAAACGCTGGTGTTGGAAAACAGAAAAATTAGGAGGCCGGCGCGGTGGCGCGTGCCTGTCACCCCAGCAGCCGGGAGGCCGAGGCAGGAGGATCGCTGTGAGTTCCCGACCAGCCTGGATTACATAGCGAGCCCCTGTCTCAAAAAACAAAACAGAGCAAAAGAAAAGCGATTTTGTTTCCCAAGGACCGAGGTGCTGAGCACGACACGGCCGGGCAGGTTTCCGCGTGGACCTTAGCGATTATTCCCGGGGCAGGGGGGCGCCCCAGCTCCCTTGTGCCTGCAGCCTGGTTGGGTTAGGGGGGGCTGCAGCTGCAGGGACACTGGGCTTTGGGATCCTCGGGGGACCCCAAGCCTGGTAGGGTTTGGGACACAGGGGCAGCACTTGGGGACGACAGGGGACATGGATGGGGGAGGGTGCGATGGACCAGGGATGGGGGGCACCCCCCCTCTGCACCCCTGCGATGCTGCTGGAGGCCTGGAGTCCCCGGGAGATGCTAGGACTTGATCGTGCTTCCATTGGTTTTGTGTTTTTGAGCCAGGGTCTTGCTGTGTAACCCAGGCTGGCTTGAACTCAAGAGATCCTCCTGTCTCAGCCTCCCCGATACTGGGATGACAGGGGCGTGCCACGTGCCTGGCAGCGTTGATCACACTTTCAGGGCCATCAAAGGGACCAAGACAGGGCACAACCCCCTCTGAAGTCATTGTGGTGGCCACCCGAGCCCCCAGGGGACAGCCACTGTCCGGGCCTCGCCAAGGGTGGCCACTCAGCGGGGACCTCGGCTTGGCCCCTGAGGCCGCTGCCCTTGTGTAGCCAAGCAGGACTTCCTCCCTGCCAGGGCTGTGGTCCGTTCGGGTGCTGGCCGTCACCTTTGACAAACTGGTAATTTCCATAGTAAATTCAAGTTTTCCTGGGCAATTTCGTTCACGCCCAGGGGCCCAGGACACCCACCTGTCTTTCTAGGCTATAAGTCAGACTCTATAGCCTGGCTTGGTGGTGTGCACACCTGTCATCCCAGCACTGGGGAGGCTGAGGCAGGAGGATCCCGGGGTCACAAAGGGTCACGTATCCCAGGAAGAAGCAGGAGCGCAAGGGGAGGATGGTGCAGCCAGCTTTGCTGGGTGTCAGTGTGGACTGGAGGAAGGAGTAAGTCCCAGGAGCTCTGCAGGGCGGGCGCGGGGCTTTCCGGGTAGCACGGCAGGAGGGGGGTCCCCACCCCCTCTGCGCGCCCCTCCTTGGCATAATAGGGTGGTAGTGGCGGGTGTCCCCCAGCTGCGGGCTCCACCCAGCTGAGCAACCCGAGCCCCGTGGGATTGGGAGGGAGCCCCCCCCCACCCCGTCCAGCCACCACCTCTGGAGGGGCCCGTGCTTCCGTCTGCAGCCGAAAAGCGGGGTACAGACCGGCTTCCGGGCCAACCCGGAGCCCATGGTAAAGCGGTTTTTCTAACAAAGCTATTTTATAGTTGTTTGGTTTTGTTTTTTGACACAGGACCTCACCGTGTAGCTAGGCTGGCTGTGAACTCGAAGTGACCCTCCTGTCTCAGCCTCCTGCCTGCGGGGATGACAGGTCTGCACCCCCAGGCCCAGCTTATTTGTCTAACAAATCTTGAAGTCGTGCAGAAGTCATGTCCCACCGCATACACAAAACAACTTTGAAATTTTTCTATAGCATTTATATTTCATTTCTTACTGGAGAGAAGTTCACTAACCCAGAGTCGCTCTGAAGACCCTCGTTGGGCTGATAAACTTAGCACCTCTGGGTCCAAAGAAACACGGTGGGAGGCGGGAAGGTCAGGCCCCGCTGTGTGGAGGAGACCAGCCTCCGTGCCCCACTTCCAGCTGAAACCAGAGGTAGCGTCACTGGGGCCGAGCAGGCGCAGATGAGGGACGGTGCCCCAGGGTCCCCCGGGAAGGCAGAAAGTTCCAGAAGGTCCCCTGTTCACCCGGTGCCATCATCCCCCGGAGTGTGGAAACAGGCCCTGCCCGGGGAACCGGCTTTTTGAATTTTTGGAGCCAAGGCCTCACCCGCCTGCCTGCCATGTAGCCTGCCTCGGCCTCCCGAGTGCTGGCTCTGTCCCCGGGGCTCCCCGCATTTCCTGAGCGGGCACAGAGGGGACCCAGAGGCCACCAGGTGGCCTGGGGTCTGTAAATCTTCAGAGATCTACTCAGTGGGGCCACTTCTGTGTAGAATTTTAAATTCCAAAAATAAAAAAGAAGAAGAATTTAAATTGCAGGCAAAGAAAGGCCCTGGCAGAGCACCCTCCCCACCCGCTGCAGGCCCCCGAGGTCCCCAGAGCTGGGTCTCCTGATCCCCGACCTTGCAGAGGTGCCCAGGGTGAGCTCCTGCACCGAGGGGTCCCCGGACAACAACACGAAATTGTTTTGCATATGAGTTGGGGTTTGGTTTGGTTTTGAGACAGGATTTGCCTTTGTAGCCCAGGCTGGCCTTGAACTCCCAGGGATCCTCCTGCCTCAGCCTTCCAGGCGCTGGGATAGCAAGGCGTGCACCGCAGCGCTCAGCCCCCAGCAGGGTCTGTGATCTGGGTCTCATAAAGGCGTAGAGACTCAGGCCGGCAGTCTCGCCCTCCCTGCACCCCCCAGGTTCCTGGGGTACAGGTGTGGGGTACAGGGCAGCTGGCCGAGGGGAGACACGGTGAGCAGCCGGCTCAGCCCGTGTCCCCATCTCCTTCTGGCCTCTGGGTTTGGGGCAGGACAGGAAGTGGGGCCAGGGGTGGGGCTGCGATGTTCCCAGGCCTCCCAGGCGCAGGCCGAAGTCTGCGGGAGCCCCGGGGAAATAACATCACAGAGCAGGTGTCCGGGGACCCGAGGCCCAGGACCTCAGCCTGGGCCCCTCTGCAGGGTCAGGGACCCCAAGGCCCAGTTGGCAGACCCGGGAACAGGGCTGTGCCCATGTAGCCACCTGAAGGCAGGTGCTACGGTGGCCATCCCCGTCTTCTCCCCTTCTGTTCTTTCTTTCTTTGGTACCAAGAATCGAACTCAGGACCCTGTGCTTGCTGGGCAGGCTCTGCGGGGCTGAGCTGTATCCCAGCTCTCACGTCCTGTTCTGCTCACCTCCTCCGCTGCCACTCCTCCCGGGCGGGAACTGAGGTCACCCCGGTGGCTGGTTCCTAAGCTCAGCAAGGGTGAGAACTGATATCCTCCACAGAGAACTTACTCTTCAATCTATCTTCAGGTAAAGGGCCCTTTCAGGGGGAAAAAGATGTCGAGCTGGGCACGGTGGTGCGTGTGCCTTGGGAGGCTGAGGCAGGAGGATCGAGGCAAGTTGGAGGCCAGCCTGAGCTACATAGTGAGACCTGGTCTCCAACAAGAAGTTTTCTGAGCTGCAGAAGAAGCACTGAGAGACTGACATTTGGGGCCATCGGCTGACTGGGCTGATATGATCAGGAATTCTGTTTGACTCACCCATTCCCCTTCCAGGGATCTTACAAAAGAGTTAAAGTCACCCTATTACAGTAAGCCACGCATACCTATGCTCATAGCATTGCTAAAGCACTGTGGTAGCTAAATGTAGAATTGTACACAGTGGAGTACTACGCTGCCGTGAAGAAGGATAAACTTGAGTCACAGGTAGGAAAATGGATGCACCCTGACACAATATCGTTAAATAAAGCAGACACAGGAGCTGAAATACAGTGTGGTCTCCCTTCTAATGGGAAACCCAAGGCATAAACAAACAGCAAAGTCGGGGCTGGGGATTTAGCTCAGCAGCATAAGCACCTGCCTGGCAAGTGCTAGCTCATGAGTTCACACACACACACACACAAAAGAGACAGGGTTGAGACAGGGGTCACTATGTAGCCCAGTTTGCCGGTGACGCTCCTGCCTCAGCCTCCTGAGGGCTGGAATTCCAGGTACCTTAAGCACCGTGTCACCACCTTTTGCCTACATGTGACTTAAAGAACTCTGTAGTGAGGAAATGCGGAAACGTTTTGTGATGGAGAAAGTCTTGTAGGATTATTCTTGTTTCTTTCTTTCTGGGCTCAAGTTAAGAGGTTGGAGGAGTCCCGAAGTCCTGGGAAGGCAGGAAGCCCCAGGAACAATGGGGGCGGGGGGGCAGGCATGGGCGCTGGGGGTCCGGCCCTTGAGCAACCTGTTTGTCAGGTTTCACATTCTCAGACTTTGTGCCCCAGGTCAGTGTGGCTCCGCATGACTGGCCAAACCACGGACAAAATAGAACCAGCGCTGGAACCAGACCAGAGGACAGGGGGGCAGCAGCACCTGGCACCCCTGCAGGGATGCGGACTCCCACGGCCTCCTGTGCTCCTCTCCTGAGGACCAGCTGGTGACTCCCTCACCCCCTCCACCCCGTCCTGCCAGCTCAGATGAGGCCACCTCCCCAGGTATGGTGGCGCACTCCTGCAATCCCAGCACTCGGGAGGCTGAGGCAGGGGGGTCTCCACTAGGTCTTCCTCAGTGGGACCATGACCGAGTGAGTGCCCAGAGCACCCTCTTAGGGACAGTGCCCGGGGAAGGCTTTATGTGTGGCCAAGATGACAAGTGTCATTTCCAGGCTTTTGTGCAGTCTGAATGGATACCAAAGGTCCATTGGTGCAGAAGTGAATGCAAACCCACTGTTCTGCTTCTTCTTTCTTTTTTTTTTAATCAGCTCATCTTTTCCGCCTGGTTCCCCACTCCCCCGAGTGCTGCGTGGGCTGCACCTTGCTGGCCCTGGGCTCTCAGCTCCCGCCAGCTGCCGCCAGGACCATCTATCAGGACCTCATCAGCCAGGATGAGACATTCTCCAACATTTGACATTTACAAGACCCGGAAGATCCGGACGGGCTGCGCCTGGAGATGGTGGCAGGATGGGAGGTAGAACAGAGGGTGACACTGATGACTCGCTCAGCGGTGGAAATGCCTCTGCTGAGGGCCCCGAGGGCGAGGACACCGAAAGCAGGGGCCTCACTGGTGCTGAAACTGTCGTGAACCCTCACGTGCAGGAAACCAGCGTCACAAAAGAGGCCTAGGAGAAGCACATCACAGGCGACATGAAGTCAACCAAAGGTAAACAGGGAGAACAGAGGCCAGAAAGAGGAACACCGTGCATGACGGGGCTGTACCTCGGAATCTGCCAGTCCCTTAGGGTGCCAACTCAATCCCGACGGCACGGCTGCCCCTGGACGACCGGGACAGTGGTGTGACAGGATTCTAAACCAATGGGACTGATGTCATCTTGAGTGCTTCATTTATTTTGACCGTGATTTATTTTTCTTATTTTTATTTTTTTTATCAGCACCAGGGATCGAACTCACGACCTCGAACTTGCCAGGCAGGCGCTTATGCCGCTGAGCTAAATCCCTGGCCCTGACTGTGATTTATTTGGAGAGGAGGCGTTATTTTTTAGGGGAAAAACACAAGTCATGGAGGTTGTCTAAAAACAAAGTCTAAATAAATAAACTAATAAATGAACTAATAAATAATAAATAAAAATAAAGTGCATTTAAACCCATTTGAGAGAACGCCTCTCAGTTTAACCCGTATGTAAGTGCAGTCCACTGCAGTGTTTGTGGAGAGGACACAGCCTGGTCACAGGCCACTGCTAAGAAGCATGAGAGTCTTCAGTAAGGTCTGCACTGGACTCCACTCCTGAGACCGGGACACAGGACGAGAATCAGTTAATTCTGAATTGCAGCGGAGGGGACACAAAGACTGTCTCACAGCAGGGCCAGCGTCTGGAGTGGAGTCTTACTCGTGTCATCGCCTCGATGGAAGTACTTAGCCCTGGAGGAGGTTACCAAAAGGGTAAAGAGGCTTCACCCAGTTGGAAAAAACAATAAATAAATCAGCTCTTAATAAGGAAATTTTTTTTTTTAGAAAACATCAAACTTCAAATCTAATTCTTTAAAGCTTATTAGAATATTTGCATTATTAGACAATAAGCAATTCAAAGTCAACTTTTATTCCTCTTTGTATACCCATTAATTTACATAGTAAGCAGATATAAATCTGCTTCTCAGAAGACCAGTGACATACTATATACGTATCAATTTTTTTTTTTTTTTTTTTGGTACCGGGTATTGAACTCATGACCTCGCGCTTGCCAGGCAGGCGCTTAAGCCACTGAGCTAAATCCCCGGCCCATATATACGTATCAATTACAGATGAGCGTGGATGCATAAGATTGTTAAAATACGTATGGCAGAGGCAAAGCTGAACCAGATATCATTTCTGTCCTACATCAATTTAAAAATAAAAACACACAACCTACTTTGATAACAGTAAATTGACATGATTTCTCTAAAACTACTGAAGATCATCTAGCCGAAGCCAATGACCAATGTTTTTATTCTATAAGAAATGCACATTAAGCCAGGTGTGACGTTATCTCAGCACTCTGAGAGGCTGAGGCAGGAAGATAAAAAGCTCAAGCCTACCCTAGATAATTTAATGAGCCCCGTCTCAAAATAAAACACAGGCAGGTCTCTGGATAGCATGTCAAGTCACTTAAAAGAATAACATGAATGCTGGTCTAAGAAAGCCTGACCGTCCTAAAGAGAAGGTATAGGAGGTTGTGAGTTCATTAGGCAAAAAAGGAAAAAGCCTGCTAATAGTGTAACTGTAAGATAATGTTGCTCATTTATCTATCTTAGAGTATTAATTTTATGTTTTTTAACTTTTTTTTATTTCAAAAGGGATAAAATTAAACACAACAAAACAGAACAGAACGGGACATAAGAAAGCATAAACTTTAAAGCTAGACAACCAGAGATCTTCACTATCTGTCATATTGTCTCTTGTTTTCTTCCAAATGATTGTCCTTATCTTTGCATATGGAGAGCTCATACATGGAGATGTTTAGGCAGAGAGAGGACCCCCTGTGGGATTCAGCTTCTCCTCCTGCCTCAGCCTCCCACGTGTGGGGTTCACAAGCGTGTGCCACCACGCCCGGCTGTGTCCCGCCTCGTAGTGCACACGATGCTTTTGGTACTTTTACACTCGGACGGAAGCCTCTGGCTGTTTTGCCAGTGCGCTTTGGCCACTGTTCCAAGACCCCTGTCCCTGTCGTGGGCTCCGGGTCATACCAGCTCAGCACACAGCTGCAAACCTACACGGGTTTCCCGGGGAGTGGTGACCGCTCCGCCCCGGCCTGGCAGGAGAGACGGAGATCCCCCGAATCCCGCAGGACAGAAAAGGAGAAAGCAGGGATTATGACGGGGCGCCCCGAGCCATGCCCGGTACACCCCAAGTTAGTGCTGCTGCAGTCACCTCCCCAGCCTTTTTTTTTTTTTTTTTTTTTTTTGGTACCAGGGATTGAACTCACAACCACGTGCTTACCAGGCAGGCCCTTAAGCCACTGAGCTAAATCCCTGGCCTACCTTCGCAGCCTTGATGGTAACGTGCTCACTGCCAGCTCCTTCTTCGGGTTTCTAGAGCCCAGAACCCCCGCTGATCTCTGTGACAATTCGTCTCTGGTATTGAGCTGTGACTCTACGTGTCACCCTTGCATGGGAGCCAGGCTAGCCTTCCCCGTGTCATTACAGTGTCAGTGTGTGACCTGTGGACGCAAGCACTGGTGTCTAGTTCTGTTGGTTGCCGTTAGGTCCAACCTGCAACAAGTGTTACGTTTGAGCCCAGTGTGGCGGTGCGCAGCTCACAGGAAGCTGAGGCAGGAGGGTCACAGTGAATCTGAGGCCAGCCTGGACCACAGAGTGGTAACCTGTCTCAAAAAACAAACCAACAAAAAAGGTAAAGTTTGTATCAGGTACTTAATTGCTTATGTTACCTATTTCTTGAAGTTGATGAGAAAAAGTACTAGCACAGTGCACTTGATTTATCTTTTCTGTATTTATTTCTCAATAGGCCAGGGGCTAAATCGACTTAATTACTAAGAAACAGTACCATTCCTCTCAGCAGACCCAGCTTTCGGTCTCCTGGGAATGTCTCCTGTGCTTGGTTTTCAGTATTGGGGATCAAACCCAGGGCTTTACGCTGAGCTACATTTTCAGCCTCCCCCTTTGTACTTTTTAGGCAGGTCTTGCTAAGCTGCTGTTATGGCCCCTACGTAAACATTCCCCCAAAAGGTCCTGTGGTCAGAGGCGGGGCTTCTCAGAGCTGACGGAACCAGGGTTACACTGGGACACGATGCCCGGACTGATGTATAGAGCAATGCCAGGGTTAGGAGGCCCCGCCCTGCTGTGAGTGCCACTTGCCGAAGGGTGTGTGGCCTGCAGAAGACAAGAGGCAGGAAGAGCTGGCTGCTGGGTGCTGCTTCTCCTCCTCGGAGACGCCCCCCTGCCTGCCAGGCCACCCTGCCTTGGAAGTTCTACAAACTGAATAAACCTTCCGTCCTTTTAACCTTGGCTGTTGGGTATTTCCTGACAGCCACTGAAATAGTTACCCCTGGACTGGATTCGAACTTGCAATCCTTTTACCTCAGCGTCCCAGGGTGCTGTGGTAACCAGGGTGCACCAGCTTAGCAAAACCCTGAATTTCCTTAACGCTGCTTTTCCTTTGGTCACGTCACCTCTCCGTTCCCTCCTCTGTGCATTCCCCTCCCTCTCCAGCTCCCGGAGCTCCTGACTGGGCTCACATCTCCAAGGTGCACGTCACACAGGGACAAAACACTGTCCCCAGGATAGCATATGACAAATAGCATGACTCACAGATTACAAGAGCCAGGAGGCCGTGATCTCAGGAACACCAGACCTCCCAGCTGCTGCATTTTGGGGAGTAAACCAGGCACAGGACCTCCCTCAGAGACCGGAAGACCGGGGGTGGGGGGGCTGGGGTGGGGCGTGGCCTCTGGGGGCCCAGAAACCTCCTTTCTCCTTTGGAAGCAAACAGCGCTGGTTCTCAACATGGGGCAAGCATCCCTGGAACTGAGCCGGCCTCGGCGGGGCAGGCCTGTGATCCCAGCACTGGGGAGGCTGTGGCAGGAGGATTTCCATGCGTTTAAGGCCAGCCTGGGCTACACAAAGAGACTGTGTTTCCATCCCCCACCCTCTTTTTAATTGGAACCAAAGATCAGGCTCACGACCTCGCGCTTGCCAGGCAGGCCCTTGCGCCACGGAGCTGTGTCCAGACCCTGAGATCCTGTTTCAAAAACACAGAAACAAAAGCGTACCTTTGTGACAATTTGCAAATGAGAAAAATTCAGAGCCCTGCGGTGCGGCTAACATACTGGATGAGACAGCAAGAAAGCAGCCACAGAGCAGGGTGTGGCTCTGTCCAGCGGCGACTGACCAGACCTGGGCCATTTCCAGGACCAGGGCAGGGGCTCAGGGCAGAGCCGCATCCGCTCTGCGGCGGTGGGGGCGGACCGGGCTCCTCTCTATCCGTCCAGCGCCAAGACCAGCCGGCCTTCGAGGTCCCCTCCCCGGGATCCCACAGGTCTCTCCCCTGGGTCCAGCCTTACTGGGCGGCCCGCTGTGCCTTAGGCCCTTCCCTCTCCACCTGACTTACAGGCCAGTTCAATCTGGCTCAGGTCTCCCATTACAAAGAAAAAATACAGGGGATTTAGCTCAGTGGCTCATGCACTTGCCTGGTAAGCGCAAGGTTGTGAGTTCAATCCCTGGTACAAAAAACAGACAAACAAATTAAAAAAAAAAACTAGAGCCAGGCATGGTAGCATACACCTGTAATCCCAGCACTCAGGAGGCTGAGGCAGGAGGTTCCCTGTGAGTTTAAGGCCAGCCTGGGGATACACAGTGAGTCCAAGGCCAGCCTGCATTACCTAGTGAGACCCTGTCTCAAAACAAACAACCCCCCCCCAAAAAAACCTAGAAATTCCATTTGACCCAGCTGTTCCCTTTCTAGGGGTCTTTCTAAGAAAGTTAAAGTCATCATATCCCGTGATCCATGCACGCCCGTATTTGTAGCAGCACAATTCACAATAGTAAACAGTTGCCCATCAAAATGAATGGACGGCCAGGCATGGTGGTGGACACTTGTAATTCCAGCTCGCAGGAGGCTGAGGCAGGAGGATCATGGTGACTTCAAGTTCAAGGCCAGGCTGGGTTATATAGTGAGTTCAAAGATAGCCTGAACTACATAGCAAAACCCTGCCTCAAGAAAAAACATGGGTGGGAGAGATTGAGGGAGGAGAGGCAAAGGGCAAAAAAAGCAAGAATCAAGAAACGTCACGTACAGGTACAAATTCCAGATACTGAACTGTTATCACTGTCTAGCTCTAAAATGTACCAGTAGCATTACTGTTTAAAAATGAGTGGGATGGTATTCGTACACAGTGGAGTACTACTCTGCCATGAAGAAGGGCACACTCGAGGCATGTGTAGGAAAATGGACGCATCTCGAGACCACAGTGTGATGTGAAATAAGTCAGACACAGAAGCTTAAATACCGTACGGCTTCTCCTATGCGAGAAACCCAAAACATAAATAAAGAGCAAAATAAAATCAGAGGAAGGAGGGAGCTCTTTTTCAAATGGGTATGGGAACAAGAGATGGAGGGAGTGGAGAGAGGAGGAAGGGAAAGGGGATAAAAAAGAACGGAAGGAAAACGGAAATAGAGTTTCTGCAGCGGCAAGCGTTGGAGGAAGCAGGGACGGGTGGGAGGGGAAGGGGACGGAAAAGGAACCAAGACGGTCAAGTGCATGGACCGCACTGTTGCGGGCTCTGGGGCACTGGTGGCTGTTGCCAGATTCTTTCTGAACAAAGACTTGGTCAAGGCAAGGGAAGAGGCGGTGTCACATTTATTACAGGCACTAAAAGGAGGGAAGAAGCGCCCTCCAGGCCACTCGGGCAGGAGGCTTACAGGGGCCACCAGCTCACCCCGCAGGCTGACGTCATATCTGGGCCGACCTATTAGAAACCCGCTTGATTTCCCAGAGGAATTCAAGATGGCAGTTTCTGATTGGTCCTAGGTGCAGAGTTCGGGGGTGATTGACAGGTCATACTTACTCCCCCAGCTGACTTGGGCACGCTCTAATTCCTTGTCTCAAACTTCCCATAAGGAATGCGATGATGATGTACTGCAAAAATGTACTAATAAAAAGAAAAATAAAAGGGAAGACGAAGAGGAGGAGAAAAAGAAAAGAAAAAATCCTTCCTGGTTTTTCCTCAACCACTTTTTTTCCCTTCACAGCCAGGTTGTGCGCCTGCTGCCACTCTCCCTCCTCCAGTCACCATATTCGTTCCCCATCCAGAGTCCAGGCCACCGAGTCACAGCAGATTTGCTGAGGTCACCAACGACGTTCGCTGTGAAGCCCGAGGCAGGCTCCATCTCTCAGCTCTCAGCGGTGTCTACACGCCACACCTACGCAGTGGGTTATACACCTCCTCGCGCCTGCTACTGGTGAGCAAACCTCCCAGAGCAGGTGGTGTGTTAGGATTCCCGCGAGGCACAGATTAAATGTAAAATACTGAGTGGTGACATAAAGGATTTCAAGGAGGCTTACAATGGCCACCTGCAACGTCGGGGTGGAAGAAGGCGGAATGGCTGTCTATTTGCTGGAGGGCGGAGGATCCAGGCCAAGCTCAAAGCCTGGAGCTCACTGGCATGACTCCAAGCCTGGAGTCATGTGTGAGTATAAGACAAAAACCTACAGGGCCTGCGCTGGAAGCCTGAAGGCACTGGAGATTGACGTCCAAAGGTCAGGAAGACCCTGGCTTCTCCGAAATAGCAAAAGAAAAACTTTCCCTTTTTAGTCCATCCAAACTCGAAGCCTATTGGCCAGTGCCGCCCACATCCGGGGCGGGCCTTCCCTCCTCAGTGGGCGTCTATATGTCAGTCATCCACAGACACGCCCTGAACCAGCTGATCTGGTAGGCAGTACTCACTCAAATCAAGTTGACAGGTGGTGATGAGCAATGGCAGATGGCATCTTGTTCCCCGTTCTTCACGCTCCTTGTTTCTGTGCCCTTGTGCTTCTTGCCATTAGAGGTGGGGCATCTCGCCCACCTCGATTGTGTGGCATTGGAAGTTTGGCTTCTGTGACCCTGCAGTCATGCAAGAGTGACCGTGCGGCTGGACCCAGGGCTCCAGAGGCCCTTACAGTGCTTTTGTGAGCTAGGGCGTCACGGCGAGACCACGCTTGGGTCTGGAACAAAGAGAGACCATGGAGCTGGTCACTGCTGGTCACACCGTTGCACCTGTGAGTAGGGGTGAGATGAAGGCTTGCGGCTGTGTCCCCTGAGCGTGGGAGACAAAAAAAAAAAAAAGCATTAGCGGAAGAACAGAAGGTGTTAGGGAGGAGGCAAGTCGGCTTGCTGCATGGTTTTTTGTTTGTTTGGGTTTTTTGATTTTTATCTTTTTGAGACGGTCTCGCTATGCAGTTCAGGCTGGCCTTGGGCTCACTTGGTAGCCCAGGCTGACCTCGAACTTGCAAGGATCCTCCTGCCTCAGCTTCCTGAGTGGGCTTGGGGGATTTTGTAAGAATCTCTTATTTGCACACCAGAACTTGCATCTGGGATCTGTGGTTGGGACCTCCTGAGAGATGACTTCAAGTGTTAGTGTTTTGGTTCAGACAGAAACCACTGTCTGGATCTGAAGGTAACTGGACCTTGTCTTAGTGATCTATAAACACATATCCTTTTCTTCATTTTTCCCGTGGCTGGTATCATGGCCATATTTCTAATGGTCCATATTGATGAATAGTAACACGTTAACATTATACTTCTTCAAATAAACAAAATGAACTTTATACTTTTTCAAACAATAAGATGATCATTAGTCAATTTTATCACCTTGACAAGTTTCTGATTTCTGAGCTGTGTGTCCACCTGGCAGCAGCCAGACAGCCGTTCAGTCACCGTCCTCATCACTGGAATTCATTATCCAGTACCTACGACACAAGGGAAGAGAGGTTTACTTTGTGTTTGTTTGTTTGTTCATTTTTTTTTTTTGAGACAGGCTCTCAAAATTCAGGCTGGCCTTGAATTCACTATGTATCCTAGACTCTGCTTGAACTCGCAGTGATCCTCCTGCCTCAGCCTCCTGAATGCTGGGATTACAGGCCTTCACCACTATGCCCGGCCTAGGGGAGGTTTACTTTGGCTCATGTTTACAGTTCATGCTCAGCCAGCTCCAAGGCAGGACAGCAGAGCAGAGACCCTCGGAGGAAGCCAGGCGCCCAGGAAGCAGGGAGGGAAGGGAGGGACAGGGAAGGGAGATAAACCATTCCAGGCCACACCCCAGTGGCCCCGCCTTCGCCCAGGCTTGGCCTCCTATCAGCATTCAGCTCTGAATTCAGCCCTGGTGGTCCAATCATCTTCCAAAGCCACGCCCACCAATGAGCGCCTGGGGACACCTAACTATAACCCATAGCGCAGCCACAATCAGCCGTATTTCCCACCTGGGCCATTGAGCACGTGTTGATTTCTGGATCCTTCCATCTATGCGATGGCGAGCAGCAGGTTTCTCAGCAGTGTTT
>PVJX010037328.1:0-17015 GCA_004027295.1 Dolichotis patagonum
CCTTCCTGGCCCCAAAGACTCATGCATATTTCTTTATACCAAAGACATTTAGTCCATCTCCAAGAGTTGCCAAAGTCCTAATAGTTTCAGCATTGCTGAGAAGTCCAAGTTCAAAGTTTCCTCTGAGATTTAAAGCAAATTCTTAGTTGTAAACTCCTATACAAATGAAAAGAAAGCTAAACACATTCAACATTCAATGACCTAATACAGACATTTCCATTTCAGAAGTTACAAACAGGGGGACAGAAAAAAATGGGAAAAAGTAAAACTAAATCCAGCAGGGCAAACATTAAATCCTATAGTTTCCTGTCCAGCATCCTAGCAACCTGTGGCAACTTGTGAACTCCAAAGGGCGTGAGTGACTCCAACCCTACAGTACTACAAAGGTTGTAGCCCCCACAGTTTCTCCTTTGGGCTAGCTTTGCTCCCTTCCTTTCAGTTCCTCAATCTACATTCCGGGCTTCTACAAATTTCTAGGGTCTCCACTGTATCTTCAGTTTAACACCCGCAGCTTTACACACTGCCTCATCAGATGCACATTGCCTGGCCTCCCAGGTCTTCTGAAATATGGGTAGAAGCCTTCCTGACTCCACAACTCTTGATTCTACGTGGACCTAAAACCAACACAATGCACCAAGGTCTGCTGCCAGCTGGAACAGTAGCCAGGCCTTCTTCTCTCTCGACTAAAGGAGTTGAGTGAACTCCCTCAATCAGTGGATTGCTGAGCACTGAATCCAATTTCAAGGAATGAATTCTCTAGGCCACCTCCGTTCTGGATCATGGTGCTCTGAAGCTCTTTTCTCAAAACGAAGTCTTTCACTTTTGCAATTTTGAGGCTGTAAAGGGTGAAGTCCTGCTGGTTCTTATAAAGTCCTCAAGCCATCTTTTCTATTGTCCTCTTCTGAAATACCTGGCTTTTTCTTGCTAATCCTTTTATCAACCAATTTCTCCTCTATTCTACCTTTGCAAGTCACAACTTTACCAGAGCTTCCTTTTTGGTCAAACTCACATTTTAAATCATTCTGCTGGGCTCTTTGCCCTTGACTCTCAATGTAAATCTAGCTAAAAGTTCTCAACAGTAGCCATGCAACAGCTTCAATATCAGACTACCTTGAAACTTCTGCCAGATTAATTAATCTGCTGCCATTAATCTCAGTCTCAGGATGAGTAAAATGCAAACAAATTTTCTGTCAAGGCATAACACACATTGTCTGGAGTCTAACAACCAGTGCAGTCTATCCCAGCAGAAACCAGGGCTTGTTCTTTGCCAGCAGCATTTTATCAGCATTTTATCAGCATTCTGGTCTTCTGAGTTCTGACCAGTTCCCCATCAAGCACAGCTTTAAGCATTCCACAACTGCTTCTTCAGCCATCATCTCCAGACCTTTCCAAACTCTTCCCACAGACCAGTTCCAAAGGTTCCTGAACCACACGATCTGGTACAATCACAGTAATGACCTCATTCTTGATAGAATGACCAAATTCTATCTTAATTACTTTTATCTTGTTGCTGAGACAAAATATCCAACACTCAAAGTCAATAGAGGAAAGGTTTATTTAGCTTACAGTTTGTAGAGTTTTCAGTTCATGGTTGGCTGTAAGACAGGGTGGCATCACAGAGGAAAAACAGCTCATGATGGGCAAAAGGCGGTAAAGTATCTTACAGTGTGAGTCTAGATGTCCCGGAAAGTGTCATGCAGTCATGGAGGCGGGCTTCTAGAATGTGTGAATGACTCATGGGCCAATGCTGGGATGATGGGTGTGGTCTACATATGACATAAGGAACAGAAAGTCTTTTCTCCCCTTTTGCTCTTGTTGCTTGTACTGTTTTCCATAGCCATGAACTGCTGCTCTCTGCCATGTGCCACTCTGCCTTGGAGCCAGCTGATTACAAACAAACTGTGAACTACGTAAACCTTTGTTTCTCCTTGGAGCCAGCTAATTATGGACAAACTAAGAACTACATAAACTCCACAAACTGAACTAAATAAACCTTTCTTTCTTTAACTTTGGGTGTTAGGTATCTTGTCTCAGCAATGAGAAAAGTAACCAAGACAAGCAGTGAAGAAGTAAAACAGCAAGCAACAAGTGGCACCAGCCCTCTTTCTGTCTCTTATATTTTATCTACACTACCCACCCTTATGGCAAGCAGCACTCACATCCAGGGTGGGACACCCTTAATTTCATCCAGACCTATGCCAAACCAATCAGTGGTATAATTTACTCATCACACACCTTTGATCCCATCATCACACACTCTAGACCCAGCCACTTCTGAAAAGTCCCACCTATGACTGCAAGAGGCATTGAGGGAACATCTAGACACAAGCCATAACAGTGTTCATTTTTGAATGTGAAACTACAATTAACATACACAAAATATTCAGAAAATAAATATAAACTAAGCATACATGCTGTGCAGTATTCTGCTCATTACTATTGTGCAAGCTGGAAAAACAAATGCAACTCAAATTCCAGCCCATACCCCAAACTCAATCTAATAAAACTAGATGTTTTTAAAAAAACACCTAATAAAAGGAAAACAATACCACAGTATTTATAAGTGATGTATATAAATGTACAGGTACTCTTTCCTCTGCTACCCAAACAACAAGAATTTTACTACTTTGTAATAGGTTTAAGAGTCATCCCTGACCCTTTCTACCACCACCATCACCACAAGAATGAACCTAGGGTCTTTGCACTAAATTATATATACCTATTCCATCACCTTTTTTTTTTTTTTACTTTTTACCTTTTGAGATAGGGTCCCTAAAATACCCGGCTATACTCAAACTTTCAATCCTCCTGACTCAGCTTCCCAGAGTGGTGGGATTACAGAAGTGCACCACCTCACCCGGCAGATTTAACAGTCTTAAAGATTGCTTTCTAACAGAAATAATTAGAATATTTGCTGAAAAAGGGTTATACCAGTTGAAGAGTAAGTGTTACTCTGGTAGATAACTGCTACAATGCTGAAACTTAAAAAATATGATCTAAAATACTCTGAGCAGGTCTAGAGAAGCAACAAAATATAATAGAAGATATGTCAGGCAACACTTACAGACTTTAGGTTATATATTTCATTAGCTATCTGATGGTAGGCAAATCACTTAACTTTTCCATCTAAATGTCATCGTATTTTAAATGGGGTATTTAAATGGGGTATTGTGGCCCTGAAGCAAGGCCAGCAGATTGCTGTAGCTGCTGGTTTCAAACAGGAGCCTAAAGAGAATTCTTTCTGTGGTCTGTTGGCCATTTCAGAACTTTGGAAATGGAATGGTCAATTCATCAGAAAGAAATAGCAGGTGAGTATGGCAGACTTTAGGGGGTTTGCAGGGGAGAGACCCTGGCGCCTCGGGACCTGCACCATGCAGCTGACTCGGGGTGCCAGGAAAACAAGGAGCTCTTCCCCTCTCTGGGGGGTGGCTGAGAGTGTGGCAGACTTTTGACGGCCCAAAGGAGAGAGACCCTGGCGCCTTGGGACCTACACCATGCAGTTGACTTGGGGTGCCAGGAGAACAAGGAACTCCTCCCCTCTCTGGGGGGCGGCTGAGAGTATGGCCGACTTGCAGCAGCCCAAAGGAGAGAGACCCTGGCACCTCAGGACCTGCAACAGTATGGTTGACTCAGGGAGCCGGGAGAACAAGGAAATCCCCCCCTCTCTGGGGGCAGCTGAGAGTGTGGCAGACTTTGGCAGCCTGAAGGAGAGAGACCCTGGTGCATCAGGACCTGCGTGGTGTGGTTGACTCGGGGTGCCGGGAGAACAAGAAAATTCCCCCCTCTTTGGGGGCCGCTGAGAGTGTGGCAGACTTTGGCGGCCTGAAGGAGAAAGACCTTGGCGCATCAGGACCTGTACTGTGTGGCTGACTTGGGGTGCTGGGAGAACAAGGTACGCCCCCCCTCCTCTGGGGGGCGACTGTGATCCTGCCTGCGTGTAGGCTGAGAATCAGACATCTCATGTGGTCCTGTCCCCCGTCCTGTGCTCTCCCCCTCTTAGCATGTGGGAGCCAGTGAACTACACATCTTGTGAAAAGATTGGCTATGTTATTTAGTATGAACTCTCCATATGCAAAGATAAGGACAACCATTTGGAAGAAAACGAGAGACAATATGACAGATAGTGAAGATCTCTGGTTGTCTAGCTTTGAAATTTACGTTTCCTTATGTCCCATTCTGTTCTGTTTTGCTGTGTTTAATTTTACTCCCTTTTAAAATAAAATTTAAAAAAATTTAAAAAAAGAAAACTGGGTATTACCTACCCTATTGAAATTCATAAGATTAGCATAGGCTCAAACAAGAAGATGTACAGCAAAGCTACTTCATAAATTACAAAGTACTACCCAAATACAAACTATTTGTATTTCAAAAAAATTGGCAGATAGGTAGACACATAAACTAATGTAACACATAAATATATATGTAAATACAGTGTTGTTATCTAGCAGACACCAAGCAATAATCAAATCCATTATAGTTATCTGGATCTCATTCTTCTTAAATTCTAGAGTAAAATGTTATCAAAAATATTTTCATATATAGTACATGTGCTTATTTGTTAATATATACAGTGGAATTCTATGAAGCAATGGCTAGAAATTTAACTGAAAATCCTTACCTTAACAAAATTATCAGGGAACATTCCTCTTCTTCCATTTAGCTCTCCTTCCAGCCATCCTTCTTCCTGTAGTTTTTTCACATTCCTGATGATTTCCCCAACTCGAATAGTTAATTCATCATCATGAACAGCATCATAGTCATACTCCACAATATAGTCAACTAAAAAAACAGAAAGAAAGTGTGTAAAATCTAATCCACAAAATACTACAGACCACATTAATAAACTTAAAACTAGAAGATCTAGTTAGCCAGTACACTAAAGTTATCATCAATGCTTGTCTCAATTTTAAATATCTGGCTATATAAGCAACTTTCATTATCTTAGTATATAGCACAATACTGCTTTTAAGTGGGAGCTTCAAAAGAAGCACAAAGTATAATTCATCCCACTGTATGTTCTTGCAGTCAGACGTACACCGTTTGTGGCAGACAGACTCTGAAGTGGTACCCATGACCTCACCCATCTCCATATTCATATCCTTGTATAATTCCTTCTCTTGGTAGTATGGATATGACCTATGCCTGACTTATAAACAACAGGATATTCAGAGATCATGTACTGTGTGTGATTAGTAGGTCTGTAATATCCCTCTTGCTATGTGGTCTTCTCTCGTGCTGGCTTTGAAGGTATTTGCTGCTACATCTGTAAGCCACCTATGGAAGCAAAGTCCATGAACAAGCAAGGAATGGAGAGAGATTCCTGGGGGCCTCAAGCCAACAACAAGAAACGAACTAAAGAATGTCGATAATAACAGAAGCCTTCCTCATTAAATCCCCCTTGAGAATCAACTTGTTGTCAGTACCTTCACTGCAGTCTTATGAATGACCCAGCTAACTGTGCCTAGAACAACACTTCTCAAATACTAAGTACAATCAAATCACTCTAACTTGGAATCTTGTTTAAATGCAGACTTTGAGTAAATGTTCAGTGCCTAGTGCTGTGGGTCAAAGAAATAAAGGTCCAGAGACAGTTCATTTACAGAAATTCCAACCGTATGCTATTGCATACTCCAGAGAATGGTTTTCAATCAGGCAGGGGATAAATGGAGTCTAACCTTCCTTTTGATGTTTTATTTGACCTTAGAAATAAAATCAACCCAAGATTGTAATACTTTTAGATTTGTTACACAAAGTAATATTTTAAAGTAAATTTTATCTCTATTTGCACCTAAAAAAAAAAAAAACCTAATATGTTTCTTGGGGGGAAAAAAAATCTCAATTTTCTAAAAATGGATTCACTGCTGATGAAGCCAGGGAAAAGCTTAGAGAACTTAGAGGAGTTATAACTGAAGTACCAAATTGCTCTGTAGAACCCCAGAGGACTAGATGTTCAGAATAGGTAGGCTCATGTAAAACACAGAGAAGAATTAGTCTCACTAAGGAAGAGTTGATCACCATTACCAACCACAATAACCCTATAAAATAAAATGCTAAGTAGGCATTTTTCTCCCCAAGGTTAAAACAAAGACAAAAACCTGACACACTAATCAAACAACTGAACCAATTAAGAGGAAACTAGTACAGCTATAGTAGTATAAATGAATGCTGGTTTCTCAGAAGAATAACTACTGAGAAATTTAAGGTCACCCATAGCAATGGCCAGCTTTTCAACCATCATACTAATTCTACAATAAAACTCAAGTCCTACCCACATAATGAGAGTTCTTTGAAAGGACTTGTTTGCTGTTTTCCTGGTACTAGAGCCTTCACACTGATCTAAATCCCAGTACAATTCCCTTCTTTTCTCCTTTTACACAAGGTCTCACTAAATTGCCCAGACTAGGCTTAAATTTGCAATGTTCCTGCCTCAGACTCCCAGTGTTTGGACTGCAGGCATGTGTCCCTATGCTTAAGCAGCTCAGTAAACTTTTTATTTATATATTTATTCATAAATATAAGCAAACAATAGTTTATTTTAAAAGACCAAGAAAAACTCAAAAACTATTCCCAGAATGGGGAGTCAGAGCCCAAGCAGAGAAAGGGTAAAGGAATGATAGCAAAGATGGGATACTGGTGCCCATCCAGGGTTACATCTAGAGATATTAAGTAAATATATTAAGGATAATGGGAGTCAAGTTTCTCTAAGTTGAAGATGAGAAACATAAACAAATACAAACATATAAACACAGAAAAATATAAAAGGAGATTCACTGTGATACTGAACTGTAGTAAGTATCAGCATGAATTCAGTTTTAACAATAAAAAAGTAAACATAGCTGTAAATATCTGTGTGTGCATATATATGTGTGTGTGTGTGTGTGTGTATACACAAACATAAACACATTCATATAACAGTACACACAAACGCTGTAGTTAGCCCACATTGACCTGAATCAGCCACATGCCAAGGGCAATAACCAAACCTAGTAACAAGATTTTATTAACGCCACTTTTTACAAAAAAAAAAAAAATATTAGAATTCTTTGGGGAAATGGCCAATAAAGGGGCTAAGCAGGAAAAGTGTAAGATAAGCCTGAAACATCATGTTGTGCCAGGAAGCAAGGAAGGAAGTCATCCATGAATCATTATCAAACAGATATAGAGAAATGGTATAAAAAGGGTGACTGCTGACCAACTTAGGATAATATGAGCATCAAAATAATGACATTAACATAATTCTCATTAAAAGACCTGGCAGAATACATATTACATAGGTAAAAGTTCACAACAAGAAGGAAACAATCCTAAAGTCATGTTTGGTTGTATACATCTGTAATCCCAGTACTCAGGAAACTGAGGCAAAAGTATCACAAGAGCAAAGTCAGTACGGACTACATAGCTACTTCAAGGCCAGCGTGGACCGAAAAAAAAAAAAAAAGCTAAAAAAAGACTTTTAAATATCTGTGAGGGTATTTAAAAAGTTCATCCACAAAAGAATAAAACCCAAATAAGAAGGCTTAATCCACACATGTCTGTAATCTCAGTATTCAGCATGCTGGGGCAGAAAAGGCACCTTGAATCAGTTTGAGCTACATAGTGAGTTCAAGGACACCATTGGACTATGTGACAACACCCTGTCTTGAGAGAGAGAGAGAGAGAGAGAGAGAGAGAAAGAAAAGCGAGCAAGCTTTTATTAGCAACATCAATTTCTACAGAAAAAAAGTCATGTAAGTACTAGAGAATAATCAGTCTTTACACTCTGCCAACTCAGTAGGCAAAACAAGGTTATAACATTTGCATGTGGGCAAAGAAAAAGAAAATTAACTCCCATCTAGGAAGATGCAGGATATTATCCAATAAAGTAAAAGCATACAAAAAAAAAACAGTAAGACACAATCCAAGAAACAGTGGAGCAATCATGGTAAGATAAGAAGTGCTAAAACAGCACTTCAGCAACAAATCTAAGAAACAATTCAGACGAAAAGGAAACAAAAAGCTCTTGGGCATATCTGAGGGCAAAGACATAGACTGAAATTTTATATTATCCTTAACTCAGAGGCAAGAAAGCTAGATAGAAAAGAAACATCAAAAATGCTGAAAATATAATCATATACTACTTGGCTGCACAGTGAAAAATACCTAGATGGTCATAATAATATAGAAACTATTTTAATAGTTACAATCAAATTAGTTTATAACAAAACAGATGGATTTACTTGTGGTTGTCAAAAAATGTAAATTTTAGCCATTACGAAGGCTAAGAATCCTTAAACGTAATTGGGAAAGTAGAGTTGCCAAAAGGAAGATTAGAGGTACTATCATGTTTATCACACAAAGTGCCAAGCCAGAAATATAATATATATTAACTTCTGGAAAAAGAAGTGTATATCTTTTAGGGACCGAAGATATAGCTCAGTGGCATTAGTGCCTGCCTGGCAACTGCAAGGTCATGAGTTCGATCCAAACAAAACAAGAAACAAGAAACAAAAAACAAAAAAAGAAAAAGTGTATCTCTCAATTTCATAAGAGAATTGGACCAATCTTTGGATAAAATGGGAGAAGATACGAAATTATAACTAAATATCACATTAGCAAGATTTTTAAAAAGTTAAAATCAACAGCAGAAACACATTTAGAAATATGAAAGTCAAAAACCTTAGAACAAATATATGTTTCCCTATGGAGAATGAGTAAAGAACAATATATCACAGTTTTGCATTTAAATCATGTATGTATCTTCATATTTCTATTATACAGATACAACTTTGATAATTTTTTTATGTGGCCCTGAAGCAAGGCCAGCAGATCGCTGTAGCTGCTAGTTTCAAACAGGAGCCTAAAGAGAATTCTTTCTGTGGTCTGTTGGCCATTCAGAACTTTGGAAATGGAATGGTCAATTCATCAGAAAGAAATAGCAGGTGAGTATGGCGGACTTTAGGGGGTCTGCAGGGGAGAGACCCTGGTGCCTCGTGACCTGCACCATGCGGTTGACTAGGGGTGCTGGGAGAACAAGGAACTCCTCCCCTCTCTGGGGGGCAGCTGAGAGTGTGGCAGACTTTTGGCAGCCCGAAGGAGAGAGACCCTGGCGCCTCGGGACCTGCACCGTGCAGTTGACTCGGGGTGCCAGGAGAACAAGGAACTCCTCCTCTCTCTTGGGGGCAGCTGAGAGTGTGGCAGACTTTCAGCGGCCCAAAGGAGAGAGACCCTGGTGCATCAGGACCTGCACTGCGCGGTTGACTTGGAGTGCCGGGAGAACAAGGAACTCTTCCCGTCTCTGGGGGGCGACTGTGATCCTGCCTGCATGTGGGCTGAGAATCTGACATCTCATGTCATCCTGTCCCCCATCCCGTGGCCCCCCCCCGCCTAGCAAGTGGGAGCCAGTGAACTACACATCTTGTGAAAAGATTGGCTACGTTATTTAGTATGAGCTCTCCATATGCAAGGCTAAGGACAACCATTTGGAAGAAAACAAGAGACAATATGACAGTGAAGATCTCTGGTTGTCTAGCTTTGAAATTTATGCTTTCTTATGTCCCATTCTGTTCTGTTTTGTTGTGTTTAATTTTACTCCCTTTAAAAATTAAAAAAGAAGCAGTAAATATTTAAGCAATTTGCAAAATATTATGGCAAAAGTGTTATAACACATGATTTCATTGTGTCAAGAACTTCATTGACTTAAATAAAATCCATTTCATTTCCCACAGACCAAAACATCATATGGTAAAAAAGGTTACATTCTTATCCCTTTAATCTCATTTATTATTAAGCTTGTAATGATATTTAAAAGGTTATAAAACATGTATAGTAACGCACTTTTGTAAGAAGAAAAGGATACACAGAAAAGTGTCAGCATGTGGGAGACTGAGGTAGGAGGATCACCCAATGAGGCAACCCTGCAATACATAGTGAATTTAAGGCCAGCCTAAACTACATAGCAAGACCATCTCAAAACAAAAGTGCCTAAAGAGCAACATTCAAATGTTCACTAAAGTCACCACAGTCAACTTAGTGAGATACTGTCTCAAAACTTTTTTTTTAATTTCAAAAAGACTTGGTTGGGGAGGTGGTAGGGGTTTAGCTCAGCAGCTCAAGTGCCTTCCTGGTAAGCATGGGGTCATGAATTCAATCCCTGGTAACAAAAAAAGAAAAAAGAAAAAAAGGCTAGAGTTGCAAAGGCCCTGGGTTCAATATTTACTTGTGGAAGAGAAAAGAAATGAAAAGTTAACCATGGTTTGGTTACCCTTCCTGCCCAAAAGGATTTAAGATGCAGTTATTATCTCCTTTTATTTCATGTGCAGTAAGGAATTTTATCCAAAAGAGAGGCTTGGACTTCGTCCTCATCACCTAGAAGTGTCACTGTTTACCTGAAGGCTTTATGATTTGAGAAACTTTTATCTGGAGATAACACCAAAGGCCCAACCATGTGATTATGTAGGGGTCTGGACCCATCTTTTATTCTTTCTACCCCAAGAGGTACTGGAAAACCAAAGATCAGCCACACAGTTAGTTAACTGTATGTCAGCAAAAAGAACCCTCGACTTCAAGGCTCAGGTGAGCATTCCTGGTCTGCAATGTGGTGTGGGATGCTACATCTCATTGCAGCAAGGCAGTAAGGGCTTCCATGACCCCACAAGAGAGGATGACTGGAAGCTCCACCTTAGGATCCTTCCTAGTCTCGCCACATGCTTCACTGCCTTTGTATGATTTTAATCTGTATCTTTTCACTTTAATAAGCCACAACCAAGTCTAACAGATCTGTACAACCATCTGTCATGAGGGCTGGCTGGGAAGCCCCAACACTGCAGATGGCTCACAAGTGAGGGAGAGTCTTAAAAATTACAAGCTTTATATTAGTACTATCTTGCAATGAACATGTTAACTAGGTAAAAACAAGTTACTAAAAAGACTATGATATTTACCAGACAGTATATAACAATTTACTAAAAAGTTAAAACTGCTTAAACAGAACCTTATTTAATTCAAGAGTTTGTTACACAGCTAACAACATGTAGGCTACCATTTTAAGAATCGACACCTCCCTGTTTTGGAAACTCACAAAATTCATTCTTTCTATTGAAATTGGTAAATTTCAAAAAAAAATTAAACAAGACTTTTTCACTATTTAATAAAATTGTTTAATGAATTAAGTAAGGTATATATTTTAAAATTTTAGTTACTCTAAAGTTTGCAGTGTATATTTATAACTAATCCTAAGTTTACCTTTAAGTAACTCTGAAATACTTCATATGTGTAGATACTATGAAGTATTTCCTCCATTTGTCCGTATGACCTTCATTCATTTTCTCTGCCCATACTACATGGACATCATTCACCTCTCTAATTCACATACTATAGCCATCCAATGCACTGTTGCTGTTATTACTCTAAACCGTTATTTTTTAGATTAGTTAATTAAAAAAAAAGATTTTTACTTTCAATTACTTTTATGCTTTTCTTTTATGTAGATCTGAGTTTCTAATCTATTTCTCCTTTTCTCTAAAGAACATCAAGTTATTATATTGTTTTCTTTCCTTTTGCAATGCTGGAGCTTGAACCCATTCCCTGCATGTGTTGTGGAAGTACTCTACCAATGACCTGTATCCCCAGCTTCTTTTAACATTTCTTTTATGGCAAGTCTGCTGGCAAGACATCTTTGGGTGTTTTGGTTTTCTTGGTTTTTTGAAACAGAGTCTTGACAAGTAGTTCAGGCTTACCTGGTACTCATGACAATTCACCTGCCTTAGCTTCCTTCCCAAGCACAAGAAATGGGATTACAAGCATGTGCCAGTTTAAGGCACTTTTGTTTTTGTTTAACTGAAAAAGGTCTTTATTTCTCTTTTGAAGGATAATTTGCTTGATAGAGACTTCTAGCGTGGTGTATTTTTCTGTCAACACGTTACTCCATTCCGTTCTTGCTTTTGTGATGTCTAAAAGAGAAGCTTGTTAGAATTCTTAATTCTTCTGTTCTCTTCATGGGTGTAAGTGTTTACTGGTTCTGGGGATTGAACTAAGGGATGCTCTAACCACTGAGCTACATCCCCAGCCTATCTTTATTTTTATTCTGAGATAGGGTTACGCTAAATTGCCAGGATGGCCTTGAACTTATGATCCTTCAGCATTAGCCTCCTGAGTACCTTGGATTACAGGTGTGTATCACCATGCCTATTTGGATGTGCTAATTTCACAAAATTTAAAGAACTAAGACAACTATGTAGAGGTGTGTACTTTTATGATATAGTTTAAAGCAAAAAATTCTAATACTTATGACTTTTTCCCAATAAAATTAACTTCTTATTTTTAAAAAGGCTATTTTTAAACACAGGTAGCATTCTGTTTTCAGATTATCGAACTACACTCAACACTAAATTCTCATTTATTAGAACTAAATAAACCAAGCTTCCAAAGTGAGTAGAACAGATCTCCAGGATCCTGGGATTTGGCTAGTATTTAATTAGTCACCTTCTCTCATACTAAATACTAAAATTATGATTATCTGATTGATCAGTTTTACCAAGCCACTTCAAATAGTAGCAATACTTTATGGTTAATTAATTCAGTAACCCACTTCCAAAGCATCTCAAAAGACTAAATACTCCAGAGATACCTATCAAGATAAGCAATGAAAAATAAACTGGAGCCACAAGAGATCACAGAAAACTTTTAGAAACCAGTTTAAACCAGCATCAAAAACACTTCCCTGAAAACAGACTATGTACTTTAAAGGTTAATTCTTTGAAAACTACCACAGAACACAAAACAAGCCTACAAAACTCCACTAATTAAAATAATCAGCATTTAAAATAATTCAAATAGTACTAAGACCAAAGGTCAAACCCAGAAATGTGCTCTCATAAATACACGGCATTTTAAATAAAATGCCAATAATGTAAATTCAAAATCACAACACAGTCATCACAGGATAGGTTTAATCTTTGAAAATCTAATTTCTCTAACAAACAGAATAAGAAAATCATAAATGAAATTCAAAAATAGCATTTAATAAAATTTAGCTTTTTCCTATGTGAACCCCATCCCTCTGGTTCCAGTAAAAGGCATGAAATCAACTCCAAGCCTTGCCCCAGAAAATTAGCTTTGGGGCCAACACGGTAATTCAGTCTTCTCTCAAGATAGCAAGATTTATAAAATGTTGACTCATAAAAGATTTGTATTAGGGCAACTGCTCTCAACTAGGTCGATCTTTCCAACAGAGGACATTTGGCAAAATCCTTTCTACTGTTTCAGCTACCAAATGCAACCTAAGCATCTAGAAGATAGAGACTAGATGCTGCTAAGTGTCCTATAAGGCACAGAGTGGTCCCCCAACCCCTACAAAGGATTCAATGGTCTAAAATGTCACCACAGTATTGCCAAAATCTGAAACTGCATAATCAGAGAGAGGTCACATTTAGATTTTCATTTCACACCATAACCCATAAATCCTAGTTGAATAAAAAGAACTCTTATGACACATATACACACAGTTGGATCATGGGGGTGCTATGAAGTTCAACACCTGAGGGTGCTACTGCGAGATGCCTTACTGGAAGTAGCTTTCCTCTGCCCACACCTTACGTTATTTGTGCAACTGAGCATGAAGGACTAAAACTTTTGAAAATGTGAGCCAAAATAAACCGCTCCTCCTTAAAGTTGCAGGTGTCAGGTACTGAGTCTTAAGTATGAGAAAAGTGATTACACAAACAGTTAAAATCTTTACAAGTATTTTAAGAGAAAATATTTACTAAAACGTGCACAAAGTACAATACTCACCCACAATTTTAGGTGATAAATGTTTACCTTTGTTTGGGTTGTTTTGTCGCTATTTTTTTCTTCTGGGGGGGGGGGTTGTTTTGTTTTCCTTTGAAATGAGGTCTCACTATGTTGCCCAGACTGATCTCAAATTTCTGAGCTCAAGTGATCTTCCAGCTTCAGCTTCCAACAACCAACTATATCATTTGTATCATAGCTACAACTGTATCATAGCTACATTTATCTTTAAACTAAACCAGGAAGATCATTTCAACTCATGTTACTGCTGGCCGGTGTTTTTAGAAATCTGAATCTAACAATTCTTTGATTATAAAAATTTAACCATGTTTTTCATACATATGTATTTTTGGTGAATGTTCAGAAACATGGAGAAATTCAAATGATGGCGTCACATTTTTTCATGATTTTTAAATTCCACTACTTACATGTCATCTGTGTAACTATTATGCTTTTAAAGCTTATTTGGAAATTGAATGAAATTCTTTTATATCAACTCTTCATTTTTTGGTAAGTTTAAAATTTCCTTTCAGTTGATATTTGATTATTAACATTTCCAGAATGCTTATTATACTAGGCATTGTATTGAGCATTTAATACCCATAGGAGTATCTGGCGTAAAATATTATTGTTCCCATTCTTCAGAAACAGGAATCAAAGTTACAAAGACTGTTACACCCAGGGTTAAAGACAAGATGTGGAAGAGGCAAGATCAGACTTGCACTGATTTGATTTTAAAGCATGTCCTCTTATTTCTTAGAACATTTTGGAGAAGAAAATAAACATTAAACAGTAATATGAAAAAAAGTGAAACAATCACTTATATTTCTAAGCATTCACCAAAATATATACAAATAGAAAATAAGATTAATTTTTATAATCAAAGAATGGTTAAGTCCAAAGTTCTAAAGACATTATCCGACTACCAGCTGAGAGCAAAGACTCATGCTTTCCTCATCACACAGCACATTGTGTGTTCACAACCCAGCACAATGTCTTACAGCAGGTAATCAACAGGTACTTCATACTAACTGAAAGATAATAACATACTATATAGCTCTTAATTCTCATTTCAAGTTTAATATTGATTTTCAATGAATTCAGTTTTCATATATGCTAATTATAAAACAAGTATAATCACACTCAATGTATATTCAGCAAATATTTAAGTGGCTACTCCTAAATGACACTTGTTTTTGGTACTTGGAATATTTCTTTAAAAAAATTTTTTTGAAACCTTTCTGTACTCTTGGACCTTATAATCTAACAGGTGAGTCAGAAATAAACAAGTACACTGGGGATTTGATTCAGTGGTAGAGGACTTGCCTAGTACATATGAGGACCTGTGTTCAATCTCCAGCACTGCAAAATACAGTAAATAAAAATAAAGAGTATAACAAGGAAATTACAAAGTTAGTTACAACCTGGATGACAGACAGGATACAACAAATATGGTAGGATTAAGGGAGATCAAGAATGCCTGTTATCTATAACCCAAATGACAACTCCCAAGACAAAGAGTTTACTGCAGTTGAGAGTACGACCACAGGAATAGGAATTACCTGAGTTCAAACACCTACCTTGAATTACTGTTTCCTATCTGTAAAATAGTAACTACTTTAAAAATGTAGATTTGATGTGAGAATTAGTAATGGTTATAAAGTGTTTAAAACTGTGCCTGAAACAAAAATACCTAATATTCACTAAATGTTAATACTTATCACAACGTACTGCAATTTCCTCACTAATGAGTAAGTACCCAGAAAGCAAATATTCTGTCTGCCATTTTTGTGTTTCTATATGTGCTGATACAGAATATCAAGAAAACATCTGTTAAATTATTATTCAAAAAAATAATAATAATAATGAGCCAGGCATGGTGGCGCAGGCCTGTAATCTCAACACTCAGGAGGCCGAGGCAGGAGGATCGTTCAAATTCAAGACCAGCCTGGGCTACAAAGTGAGCCCAAGGCCAGCCTGAACTGCATAGCAAGACCTTGTCTCAAAAAGACAAAAAAATAAAAATAAAAATAAAAATAAAAAATGAGAGGATTAACTCAAAGGAACTGAAAGTGTTAAGATGTGGGGAAGAAATCACATAATAGCTATTAAGTAGTTTTTCAGAACTTTTCTCCTGTCACACACCTCACTAAAAATCACAAGAACATAGAGAGCTTTTTTCCAAAACAATTGCACTGCAGAAATCCAGGCAATTTCTCACACTCACACAGTTAAAAGTCTGTGAAATGTAAAAAAGGGTCTATGAAATGTAAAAAATGTAAAAAAGGGTCTGTGAAATGTTTACCCCATGTCATTTTTGGGAATTCACTGTGTTCATAAAAACTACTTTTGTTTTCCTTTCCATCTTTTTATCAAGAGCATTTATTTATGAAATACCACTCTTGTATTTTCCTTATTTCTGAAGTTTAAAAAGTATTAAACTGAAAAAGCTAGCTTTCTCTTTACTAAAAGCACAACTCAGCCCTTTGAATTTTTTTTATTTTGAGATAGGGTAACCCAGACTATTCTGGAGCTTTTAATCCTGCCTCACCCTCTTGCACAGCTGAGCTTACAGGCTTTGCAATGGTATCCAGTCAAAAACATTTTATTTAGAAAATGAAATATACATGAAACCTATTGCATGCCATTCTGTAAAATGTGTTTTTCCATAAGAAAATGTACAAATGTATTTAATTTTAATAAATTACCACTAATTAAATATCTAACAAAGTAGCCTTATCTTTCATGTACTTTCATATATATTCATTAGGTCCACAACAGATCTACTGATACAAAATCTCAAAACATTTGCAAGTTTTACATTCTAAAACTGTACTATTTAGCTGGTATCCACCATTCACATGTTAAAATACTGTATAATGAAATAGCTCCACATAAACCAAACTGACCAACTGACCATGAGAAATGTGGATATTGAAGAAAAAGAGACACTACAATACCCAGTGCTGACTCCATAATGTCATGATGTGAAGTCCAGAAAAACTATCACTTTTCGTTCAAAGTGATCTTAGCTCGCTTTGCCTTGTCTAAATTCAATACACATTAAGGTATGGACAGCTGTTTTGAGGAGAATGAGAGACATTATGACAGCCATTCATGGCTTCCCTAATGTCTGGTCTTGAAGACCTGTAATGTCCCCCTCATCCTGCTCAGATCAATTCCATACTAGGTTGTTTCATGTGAATTCCCTATATGTGACAATCTGGACAACTATTTGGAAGAAAACAAGA